>JABSTR010002462.1:0-50230 GCA_013339765.2 Haemaphysalis longicornis | reverse complement strand
CAGGTAAGTGGGGCGTACCGTTGTCATGTCTGATGTGTTACTGAGTGCAGCAGCCGCGGACCTCTCATCGGCCAACTTGTTGCCAACGATGCCAGCGTAGCCTAGAAGCCAGCCCACAGTCACATACAGATTTGAGGCATATAACGGCATAAAAGACTTAAAAACATGAGCAATGACACTTTTTCGGAAATCTTGGGGATAATAATGCACGCACCACACTTAGTGAATCTGCTAATATGATTCAATTTGTAATATGATGTTCGACAATATGTTTATAACAAGAAATATGCCATAAGCTTCAGCTGTAAAAATGTTGCTCTTTACATTCATGGTTTTAGATGCGTTAAAGTTGTGTCCGTGTGCAAAACAACACATTGCTGTTGAAAATTTCTACGCATCGGTGAAATATTCTGCAGCCTGGTATTTCTCCTGCAGATACATGAAATGCTGCAGAATGGAACTTTTGGGTACCGCGGTTTTCTTAAAGTGGGTAAAAGACAAATCACATGACACAGGGCGAAGATATCATGGGGCTACAGAGTCAATGACAGATGTTTTGAAGGTGTCTATAAACAATACAAAGTTCGGAAGCATCCTCTCTCACCCTGAGTGAGAAAGGCGGAAAAATAGATGGACCATTTAAAACGACTTGGGATGTGGATGTATCATTCAATACACACTTAAAAGGATGATGACGAAACATTGATGAAACTGTAAAAGCATACCGTAAATCGGTATTTTTTCGCCGGTACCCTAAGCACCATTTTCCACACGCGACGTACAGGCTTTGCATAGTTTCCTGCTTCCTTTGCTGATCCATACAAAGCACTCCAATATTCCAACCGCGAGCCTACTTGGCTAGTGAATACTCGTAGCAGAAGTTCTTTGTCAGCGCCATATGAGTGATGTGACAGGACCTTAAGAATATTCATCTCCTTTAGACTTTTTCGTTTTAGTTGTGTGAAATGCGGGTTAAAGGTAAGTGTTTCAAGAAATACGCGTAAGAACGTGTGTTCCTTTTTTTTTACTTGAATCAAGGCACCATTCAATTTGATGTCTGGGTCTGGCCTCATCACAAGCCGTTTGGGAAACACAACACAAGTGATTTTATTAGGGTTCATCTGGAAACCGTCTTGATCAGCCCAATCAACTAATTTGTTGACACCAAGCTTTACTTGGCGTTCGCAAAATGACACATTACACGATTTGAAAGATATTTGTACATTATCTACATACATTGAACAGAAATGGTTTCTGGCAACGCTTTTCAGAGCAAGTTCATCTGAACTATAAACAATGTGCAGCTCAACACGCCGCCTTGAAGCACACCGTTTCCTGCACAAATACATTTGGAAGGACAGTACCAACTCATACGGGAAAGGTTCGTTCCGCCATCTAGCTACAAAGAGTGTTCAAAGTATTGGGAGTCACACCGAATGACCTCAGTTCACTGAGGATGCCGTAACACAAAGCGGTGTCGTAGGCCTTTTCTAGGTCAAAAACACCGTAAACACTCGGTAAGCGCACACGTGCGCTCGGAATTTTCATGGTATTTTAACTGCGTACACAACACTTGAACAATTTTGAACAGCTCCGCTGTTAAAAACAAAGATTTGCGCAGGTTTTATTCACAAGTTGGGCTTGTTGACGTTGGCATTAAAGATGTAAGTACATGAAGCACTGCCATAATGACCGACATGAGCAAGAAATTACAAGGTCGCACAAGGAACGCTGACAGCAAGCAGCCAATAAAAAATAAGGGATTGTTGCAATCACGCGCAAGACATGAGTGACGAAGCTGATGCAGGTGAGCATTGCCAGACACATAGTTAACTTTCAGTATCATTGTTTATTTGAATAGTTGCGCTGCTAGTAATCGCCGTCATATGCATCGAACACGTCGTCGTCTTCTTCGCGGCCAGAGGTGGATGCAAAGTCATCCCCAGCATTCTCGAAATCCAACAGCTCAAGAGGGGAAGCTTGCACTGTTTTGCAAGACTTGTACCATAGTGAAGCTGCAAGATTTCTCTATATGCAACCCAGAAGGACGCATCACTAGGTATTTTTACGAGTTTGAAATTGCTTATTTACATGTTCCTTCTTTGCTTTGCACTGTGCTAGTGGTAGTCCTCGTCGTATTCACCGACATGATCCGGTTCCTCATGCTAAGTAATCGATGTGCGTTGCGTTTGACGACAGCGCTGGAGGTGTTTTTTTTTTGCTAAAAACACTGCGCCATTCGGGTACTCACCAGTCCCTGCGAGGCACGGGTTCACGAGTGCTCGCATTTTCTTGGTATTTTTTTCTGCAACACCGAACGTACGGCGTGTACAACAGGTGAGTATTAGAACTGTCTTTGTGGATACACAAGTGGCTTCAGACGAAAATAAAGCACGACTTCATAGTTAGACAGAATTAGACACATTGCTGTTGGCGCGCCGGGAGAGCATATTCCTTTCGTCACCGCAAACATGCCAGGAGTTCTATGCTAAGGAGCTTTATTGACTAAGCAGTCTTGCGTTTTCATTCGGATTTTCTGTAACGTGGCCATTCTCTGCTCCCATCACACGTCAGCAGTGTTTCAGTAAAATCTACACACATCGCCGCGGCACCAACCCAACAAACGGGATTACCGTTTTTGCAGCGATTTTATAAAACTGATCACAGAACTCTCATCATAAACACAACCGAGCAGTGGGAGAGAGCCTTGCTCAGCTCAGAAGCTGTTATCCAGCTACACGTAGTCCGGATGGCTGAAGCCGCCGCCAGGGACTAAGGACTCCTGGCTGATGGCTGACGGGGGAACGGGCGGGTACTCCCACCTCTCCTACTCCGAACCCCTTACCGGGCAACCGTAAAAGTTTTCTCGCTCTTTCTCTCTCTACGAAATAACCCGCCGCGGTGGCTCAGTGGCTAAGGCGTTGCGCTGCTGAGCACGAGGTCGCGGGTTCGATTCCCGGCCGCGGCGGCCGCTTTTCTGATGGAGGCGAAAAGCAAAAACGCCCGTGTGTACGAGATTTCGGCGCACGATAAAGATCCCCAGGTGGTCAAAATTAATCCGGAGCCCTCCACTACGGCGCGCCTCATCGCCTGCGTTGCGTCGGCGCGTTAAACCCCACAATCAATCAATCTCTACGAAATATTACCGCTGGTACATCGCGCGATAGTTACGCAGTCTGCGTTACGAAACTAAGGCGATGCCGTCATTTGTTTGCCTTCCGCACAAAAATGACCCCACAACTATTTTGCAACACCTTAAAATACTTCTAAAAATTAGTTGACCTCACATCGAAATCAACGTCACCATCAATATTAAGGTCGTTTAGAAGAGAGCGAGAGAGATGGAGAGAAAAAAAATCACCCTCTTCCCGTAGGGCAACACTGAGTAGTATACGAAGCAGCCATGGGATCGACTCAAGTTTCCATTAGTTTTCAGTTCGATCGAGGAGGTGCGGGAGGAGAATGAGGGGAGCGGAGCGCGTGCGTCATTTATACCGCGGAGCTACAGTGGCGCCCCCAGTGGAGTATGCAGCGGCTACCATCGCGTCTCTAACCCTGAGATGCTTCGCATTATCGCCCGCGGAGCCGCAGGTGTTGCCATTCGTTGCACAATCCCGGAGAGGAGAGGAGAGGAGGAATGCCGGAGAGGAGAGGAGAGGAGGAATTCCTCCTCCCCCCCCTACGGGAAGACGACGACGGTGGTTGAACGCGAAGCCATCTCGTGATGGATTCTTTGGTTGGCCAATTCCTAGGGCCATTCTGCCACAATCATCATCAGCGGTGCCTGGCCAGGCATAGGCATGCGGAGTGGGGGTGTGGTACTTAGGGTTCCCCTACGGGAAGATGATGACGGTGGTTGAACGCGAAGCTGTCTCGTGATGGGTTCTTTGGTTGGAACCGCACTGACGTGGGAATAACCGCAGCCACTAACGACAATGACATAATACGAACTATGGTTAATTGTCTGACAGAGTCATCGATAGTAGTGAGGAAGCGCCTGGATATTAGGACCGATCCAGAATATGAAAGGCTGCGTGCTATCCAAAGACACGTGAGGCGTTATTTAAAAAAGTTAAGCCGGCAACGGGTGGCGTGATTTTTGCACGAACTTAGATGTCCGCAAACCATTATCGAGGATATGGCGCATTATAAAAGGTATGCGCACAGATAACCAGCAACTGTATCCTTTCACAGCGCTGTCGTTACACGAAGGCATATCACAAAAAGAAGCCGCTGAGGAGTATTGTCGGCTCAGATCTACAGTATCCATGCCTCAGCTATTCCTTCAACGTGTACCCGACGTAACACCACCAAACGCTGTAGCTGCAATGGACCTTCCGTTTTCTATTGGAGAGCTCGACACGGCCATCTCGAATGTCAAGAAACGTTCTTGTCCAGGTCATGATGACATACCTTACGAAGCGATTTCCCATCTGTCTCACCATTCCCGCCTACGCCTTCTGGAATACTACAACTCAACCTGGCTCTGTGGTAGTGTTCCTACAGAATGAAAAATCGCTAAAATTACTGCAATCCTAAAACCTGGGAAGCAACCTACAAGATTCGACTCATTCCGGCCTATTGCCTTACTAAGCTGCATTCGCAAAATCATGGAAAAAATGATAATTAAGAGAATTACGAGGTACTTGGAAAGCAGAAACCTTTACACACCTGAAATGAATGGCTTCCGGGAAAACAGATCCGCTATTGACAACATAATTGCTCTCGTCGCTTCACTGGAAGAACTACAAAGCGGACACATACCGACAGTAGTATTTCTTGACATAAAGTCAGCATTTGATTCAGTCTTGCACACTGCAATTCTAGAGTCCCTAGCTGTCCTTGGTCTTGGTGGAAGATTGTACGCCTGGATTGCGAGCTACCTCAAAGGACGTGAAATTTTCATGTGCACGCCAGAAGGCCCTACTTCCCATCACAGTAGACAGAAAGGAGTGCCTCAAGGAGCCGTTTTAAGTCCTCTATTATTCAACCTTACGCTTATCCACCTAAAGCGTGCGCTCCCTCCCGGCGTCAAGGTCACACCTTATGCGGATGACATCTGCATTTGGTGTGCGGCAAAGTCACGTCGTACAACGCAACAGCGGCTGCAGAAAGCTTTGAGCAATGTGTCTTCGTACCTTGCGCCCACGGGTCTCCGCCTTTCTTCCGAGAAAAGCGTTGCCATGGCGTTCACCCCCAAGCGGATGAGACAATACCCTCTAATCCTTGGCGGTCGTTGTCTGCAATACGCACGAACCCAAAAATACCTTGGGATCATAGTAGATAGAAATCTATCATGGGCGCCGGAAGTCAAGCGATTACGTACTCGTCTCTCTGCGGTGGCACAAGTTATTGGGTACCTTGCTGGATGTCGATGGGGCAGCGACTGCAGATCCATGGTGCTTCTCTGCAAAGCATATGTAGACGGCTTGCTGCGCTACAGCCTGCCTGTTCTGCAACGGCTGTCACCCACATGCAAAAAGCAACTTGTCTTTGTAAAAGCAAAAAGCCTTGCAAATATTATGACTTTGACGTTGCAGCTTCATCATTACTCGCTTTTAAAAATGCATATTTTGATGAGAAAGTAACTGCATCCACAGATTTACGTAGGGGTGTTTGTATGAATGTGTGAATATAGGTATGATTATATGCATGTATCCCATTGTATGTATGTATATATGTATGTGTATATGATTACGCGTATATGTCGATGTATGTATACGTTTATGTGTGTATTTTAGCTATACTGCCTTACAGCAAGTTTTGCTTGCTTTTTATTATTTAAAACTGTATAGGCACATTCTTTATACTCCATTGATTTCCTTTGCATGAATCCCAACTAGCCTGCGGGCTAGGGATTCAGATGCCTTGCATTATTCCTTATGTATGTCTGAACGCTCTAAATAAACCAATCTTCAATCTTCAATCAATCTTCAACTCAATGCGGCTAGAAATAACTGCCTGCGTACCTGCCTCGGTCTTCCTAAGGGCTCATCGTGTGTTGGCACTGTCGCAGAGGCTGGTTGCTTGCCTTTACATATTATTAGAATGCAGAAAACATTTCGAATATACTTGAGGCATACGCTGCACGCAAAATCCAAGTTCTTGTCAGGTATTGTACAATGCAACAAAATTTCGAGCTTCGCAGAAACTATAAATACTATAAACATCTCTGTACCTACCCAACGACGACAACTCATGCCATCTGATTTCCCGCCTTGGACTCTATCACCCCTATGCATAAAATTAAACATACCTGGACTCACATAAAAAAAGTTATGCCTCAGATATGCCTCCTTCAATTAACACTTGCCCATATAAGTGACCAATACTCTCGTATGACCCACATTTTTACTGATGGATCATCTACGCCTGACTGCAGTTCCTCTGGGCTCTTCATTTCATCCACTGGCCAAGCACTCTCATACCGCCTTGAGCGCCCAACGTCGTCTACATCTGCTGAGCTTCATGCCATCAAACAAGCACTTCGCTACATTCTCCGCCAGCAGCCAGCCCAGTGGGTAATCTTTACGGATTCTAAGGCAGCACTGCAAACTCTTCGACGTGCCAGCTGCTTCAGCATTCACGAACATATATCCCGCGATGTCTCTTACCTAAATCATCTAGTTTGTGTCGCCGGACACCGCGAGATACTGCAGTGGATCCCTGCCCACTGCGGCATCATAGGCAATGAAAAAGCAGATGAGGCTGCCAAGACAGGATTGCAACTGCGGAACGTGAGGAACATTTTCTTCACGAAGCACGATGCCTCTAGGCTAGCAAAGGAGCTTGTTTTCAGGGAAAGAAGCACCTTCTGGTCTCTCCCGGAAAACCAGCACCCATTCTTGCATCATGTCTACCCAACTTTGGCACTGAGGTTACCGGAGTGACTTCCACGTCGGCTAGAGACTTTGCTCCATCGCTTACGTCTCAACGTGGCGCTAACACATACCTACCGCTATCGCCTTGGCCTAACCTCGAACCCCTATTGTGACAACTGCGGTTCACCAGAAACCGTCGAGCATATTTTACTGGAGTGCCCTACATACTATCAAGCAAGAAACAACCTCGCACAGAAGATTGAGTGCTTCAACCACAGTTCCTTGACTTTAGAAGCACTTCTGGGACCATGGCCATCTCCCTCCTCTCAGCGTAAAGTGCTAACCTCATTATTCGAATACCTCAATGACATCGGCGTCGCTGAGCTGATATAGGACCAGACCATCCTTGCACTGTACAACCGTCCATAGACTTTTCACGTGTCGCACTGACGGTCCCCAACGCACACGCTTCCTCCTTTTTTTTATTTCTTTTATTTTCTTCTTTCTTCTCTCCCTTCCACCTTTCTTCCAATTGCAAATTTTTCCCTCCTCCGTACCCCGCAGAGTAGCATGTCGGCGTCAACATGCCGGCAGACCTCTCTGCTTTCCTCTAATAAAGAGCTTTCTCTCTCTCTCTCTCTCCCATCCCTGGGGGTATCCTGCCACTATCATCGTCAGCGGTGCCTGGACAGGCATGCGCAGTGGGGGTGTGGTACTCAGGGCTCCCCTACGGGAAGATGATGACGGTGGTTGAACGCGAAGCTATCGCGTAATGTATTCTTTGGTTGGCCAATTCCTAGGGGCATCCTGCCACAATCATCATCAGCGGTGCCTGGCCAGGCATGCACAGTGGGAGTGTAGTACTTAGGGTTCCCCTACGGGAAGATGATGACGGTGGTTGAACGCGAAGCTGTCTCGTGAGGGGTTCTTTGGTCGGCCCATCCCTAGGGGCATAGAGTTTCTTAGTAAGTATACTAGAGAGGAAACTGCGCCTCGTAAGCCATGTCGTCATGGGGGTTCATGGGAATACATCCTTTTTGGCTTGGGCTTGGCATGACAACTGGATTCTTAAGCGGTTTTTGGGATTTGCTTTCTTCACTATGCATTCACACGTTTACGAGCTACAAGGAAGCCGCAATCTTCCCGTTTCCGTGGTAGCCGTGTTCAGTGAAACAGCAGGCAATGCGTGATCGCACCTGACGTTGCTCATGCCGCAGTCGAAGGACGTATGACTGAGCGGGTAATATGCCGCCGCGAAATTTTAGCCGAAGAAAAGAAAAAACAAAACGTACTTCGACGAAGACAAGATACGCAGATACGGGCGCTTGTATGCGTCCTATCTTGTCATCGTCCACGACTGTTTAACGCCACGTTTTAATTTTTCTTGTTAAACTAGCTGGCGGTCGCGGTGCACCGGTTCACCACGAAGGCAACGTTTTCATAGGCACGCTCAAAAAACTTTCAAAACTCTTCAAACAAGTTATTTTTTTGAAATAATGGTAAAATTAATGAAATCACAGTCTCTAATGAGTTAACCCTCAAATAATAACATTGTTCGTAACTAATTGGCCTGCGGAATAGCAGGCACAACCGTTCCGGCAAAAATACCCTTTACTTCTTTTTTTCTTAGTTTTAAAACAGCCTGTTTTTATTTTCCACTTACATAATTGAACACTATTCTTCTCATTTTTGTGGCACTTTGTTTAAATTTGCGGTCACTAAAACATTTCAATCCAAGCCAATGATGAAACTTAGGCGAGCGCGATGTATAATGGCCGTCCATGACGACACAGACGACCTTGATGTGAGCCGCATAGACGCTAGCGCCTCTATGCCTAGGGGTATCCTGCCACAATCATCATCAGCGGTGCCTGGACAGGCATGCGCAGTGGGGGCCCCGGCTCGCCGAGTGAGTAATCTCGTCAGCAGGGGTTCGAAAACCGGAAAAAATACCATAGAACAGCGAGCGTTTATATCGTAATGAGTAATGTTAAAAGGTAATTATAGATATATTGTTGATTTATTTTTACAAAAAAATACAGCGACGAAAAAATCAGCGACGAAAAATCCTCGGTTTCAACGACATGCTCCATGGCGGCAGAAGAACGCAGTTGATTTTTTGTGGCCCTGTGGTTGTGTTCCCGTTTCATCCTGCTCTGTTATATTCCGCGCTTTCAGATAATTTCCCCCAAATGATAATGCTGCTGCTCTTAACTGTGCAGTGAATTCAATTGAAGATATCAGCACCGGTGTTCAGTCGCCGTCCAGAATCTGTTGCTCGTACCCACGCGAGGCGCTGATTGCGACTTTGAACCATGCAAACACAACAAAATGTTTACATGGTTTCTCACGTGATAACAAGGGGGAATTCAAGTATTTTTGCAGAGCATTTACGCCAGCTATCATCACTGGCATCATAGCCCAGGACACTTCGTCTTGTTGTTTAGCAGCACGCAGCCAGTGTCACTTGGGAAGCCCGAGTGCACTCGGAATAAGTGTACTTAAATAGGCACGTTTGACAGGGCTGTAAGCTAAGTGCGGCCGCCAACTTCACTGTTTGGTCACTCTTCGGGCTACAAGTACAAAGCCGATTCAGTTTTTTTCTTTTTGCTGATACATCGCGTTTGCATAGTTGTTTCCTTTCTTGTTCTTCATTGGAATACGGCACATGCTCAATTAGAAGGTTGGCCAGTCGTCATTGCTTGGCAAAAAAGAAAAAAAAAAGGTATTCTTTCTGCGGGGAAGTGTATGAGGTTAATTTAAAGCGGTTTGATAGAATTGTGGATCCGCAAATAAGAAAGAACTAGAAAGTTGAAAGCGAGGTTGACCAATGCCATTGTAGCAAGAATTGATGAGGATATTCGATGAAGCTCGGGAGGGCAAACAAAATATATCCAGGCGACACAACCGCATTTCTTCTTTACTTTTCCTTCTTCGTCTTTGGTGCGAATTCATTCAATACGCGGACCGGTACACGTGCCGAAGGTTGCAATATTCGGAGTTGTGAACGGCCGAGGTGTTGCTGTTTTATTAACGCGCCGTTACGTTCACGTGTCACTTGACAAGAAGCACGAAGTAACCTAGTTTTGTTTCATCGTGGGCAAAATGTGGAAATAACGCGATGGTAAGGCCCACGCCGCCTACTCTTGGAACCCGCGCTAAATCCCATACAAAATAAAAATGCGGTTTTTATTATTTTGCTCTCGACAGCAGCGGCCATGTTCTGTACCGGATGATAACTACAACTGCAACAACGACGCCGGTTTTTCCCGCAGTTGCGCTTTTCAGGCCTTCACCCAAAAACAACTAGTACCTCTTCCCGTACGCCACCTTTACAGAACTCTTGAAAACAGGACGACAATTTCCACGGCGTCATATTTTTTTTTCCATTTGAGGATGCGGTACGGACTTGCGGTCACTAATCTTCGTGATTCTTAGAGACGGAATTTCGAGGCTTGAGGAAGACTTACTAGCCACAGAATTGCATTTTCCCGAATAATTTAACTTGCACCAGCGCAAATAAGCCGCTAACTTCTACAAACATTGCGCCATCATGAAACAGGGGTCCTCAGGTCATGGCGGTGTAGTCTATTCACCTCTCGTGAAAAGTGCAAAATAGGAAAAATAGTTATGCAATGGCAGCTGGCTAACTCGAACAAACGAAACGAGATTTTCGAACATAGATCGTACTAGTACCTGAAAAGCTGTGTGATCTCGCATTCTACTGTCTTTTATGCAAAAGTCATTCCTTGCACAAGCACAGCATCGAAAGCGACGATACTTGGTCAGCGTAGTCAGCGCATACTACGCCGGCGGACGGTGGACTTGTTGGTGAAGAGGGTGGTGTAGTTACGTAGTTCATTTTTGTTTTGCCTTTCCGCGCTTCCTCATCCTGCTTGCACGCTAGAACTTCCTTTTTTTTTTCAAATCAGCGCCTGTGTCCCCCATCATCTCCCTACTGTCCCACTTACCTGCACCCTTTCTTCGCCACATTTCTTCTAATATCACATCGTATAAAGAATTTCAAGTCCATCAATAACAAAAAGGTATATCAATTTATGCCCGTCAATGATAAATTAGTTGACGTGAAAATAGGTTGCACATCTGCGTGGTTAACCTTCAGCGCCCGTGTATCGTGATTTCGGCAAATGTCAAAGATACCCAGTTGGCAAAAATTCAGCCCAATCGCTCTGCTGCGGCTCTACTCGTAGCCCCAGTGCAGCTTCGGGCGTTAAAGCTACATAATTAAATCTAAGCTAAGGTCAGCTTTCTGAGTGCATAACCCTTAGCGCTTTGGCATTTGCGAAGAAGACGAGTAGGCAGGACTTGGCATTTGCGAAGAAGACGAGCGGCAGGCGCTGCTCGCGGGCAGGCACCAGCGAGAGACGAAGACGCCGCACGCTCCGTTGCAGGCCGAAGACACGCAGGGGCTGCGACTCAGCAGCCTGGTCCGCCCGACATCTCGGCCCTAGGGAAAGCCAGCCCCCCTCCTCTCCGTCGCTCCGTGAGCCGCCATGGCCGCGCCTCCAGCGGTCCCGCCAGCGCCAGGAGCTGCCGCCCCGGGAGGCCCCGCCGGCCCGCAGGAGATGGACGAGCTACAGATGGAGCTTCTCATGTGAGCTTCGCTTGAACGCCTTCTTGCGGCTACCAGCGTGAACCGTTCTTGAGACAGCTGGCCAAGATTGCGTGGAAACCTAAAGTTGAGGCTAAGATTTTTTGAAGGCTCGAGAGGAGGCAAGCCCGTGCGGAGGACGAGCACTCGCCGCTGCTTAGCTGAGAGGAGGAAGAGATTAACTTGCGGTTATTAGAGAATGACAGGCGGCGTGGATGAGGTTGGTGGATTGTGATGAGGAGAAATTGATTGATTATAGGGTTTAACGCGCCGAGGCAATGTAGGCGATGAGGCGCGACGTAGTGGAGCGCTCCGGATTAATTTAGACCACCTGGGTATCTCTAACGTGCGCCGAAACCTCGTACGCCAGGGCGTTTTTTGCTTTCCGCCTCCATCAGAAAAGCGGCCGCCGCGGCCGGGAATCGAGCCCGCGTCCTCGTGCTCAACAGCATAAACGCCTTAGCCACCACTGAGCCACCTCGGCGGTGATGAGGAGCAATTAAGTACATAAGTTGGGTTGGTTTTCTTGCGACAGTAGAAAGCGTCTTTACAGTACATTAGCGGAGAAACTAGCGCCGCGGATTTGTCTTCGGGGAAGCACACCACTTCATCCAGACGCTGGTAAAGGATTAGTGGGACGAGACAAAATAATTTAAGTGGCTTGCCCGCAAGAAAGAGTGGACCATTGTTTTTAAAGCTGTGTGAGAATTTAAGTCTAAGTTTTGTGTGTCGTCATTGATTCTATTGCGGGTATGTCTTAGTCATCAGAGGGTTCGAGGTACGGCACATCCTAGGGGGCGTGCAGGTTGCGGTTTTGACGCCTCATAGTGGTTTTTAGTCTACTGCGAGTGCCTGACTCTTTCTTCGTCATGCAGAATTTGTGTTACCTTTGATCTTGTTTTGCTGGGCATTTCTGCGAGAAACTTCGTTTCACAGCAAACTTTGAGTTAGACGCTTGAGTCTATCGCACTGGGGACAGCACCGACAACGAAAAAAAATCCCGCCCGCATCTTCCCACGGGGGGAACTCGAGTAAATGCGTCGCAGAGTGGTGGGGGTATCGCGTGAATGTTGCGTAATTGGGTATGGTTTGGGAAGGCTTAATTGTTATTTCGTCTGTATTATTCTTATTTATTGAATGAACGACAAGCGAAGGGAAGGAGTGTAAAGTTAGAGTGTCTTTATTGCTTGGTGCCGTCAAGCAAAGCGTCTAGTCAAGCGAAAGCCAAGCAAAGACCCCCTTGACTGAATTCCGAACGCGCGCTCCGCCGCTTATATACACACCGCCCACGTTCGAGGGAGAGGAGTACGGGGGAGAGACGCGCATGCGCACACTTCCGTACACAAGCGCGCGAACTTTCCACGCACCCACCATGCCGTTATCACGTGTACACGCCCTGCCGCCGTTACTGTTGAGCGCGACGCAGCGCACGGGTAGCTACGACGCATGCGCGCACAGACGCGCTCCCCCCGCACCGCCGCAGCTGTTGTTGAGAGCGACGGAGCGCACGGGGTACACGCGCTCCTCCCGCACCGCCGCACCTGTGTTGAGAGCGAGGAGGGTACGGGAGAGAGACGCGCACCTGCGCCTCGACGCGACGCGCATGCGCAGTGAGCGAGTGGACGGCGCCGACAACATCGACGAGTGACATCGCGAGCCTAAGAAATGCTCCGCATTTAAAATTATCTGACGATTAATTGATTGATTTTAGGGTTTAACGCGCCGACGCAACGCAGGCGATGAGGCGCGCCGTAGTGGAGGGCTCCGGATTAATTTTGACCACCTGGGGATCTTTAACGTCCGCCGAAATCTCGTACACACGGGCGTTTTTGCTTTTCGCCTCCATCAGAAAAGCGGCCGCCGCGGCCGGGAATCGAACCCGCGACCTCGTGCTCAGCAGCGCAACGCCTTAGCCACTGATCCACCACGGCGAGTATCTGACGATTACAATAGTTCATACATTGAAATTTAAGTGCAGCGCGAGCTGCATTCTTTTCGGTCACAGAGCGTAGCGGAGGCGTCTGAGGAAGTGATCGCGCAATCAGCGAACGAACGTCATCGCGGGATACTTTGTCTTCCACTCGCGGCGCTTCGCCGCGGCCGAGCATGCTGTTGTCAATCGTGTTTGAACCTCCCGCGTAAATATAACGTGGTTCGAATGAGCTTCCAAGCGAACAGGACAACGAACGACCGATGTGCGTGCAGCACACTCCGCATGCTGCGCTTTTGTGGTTTAACAGCGCAAGTTGCCACCCGCTCCTGCGGTCTCGTGGCGCCATATATAGTCCCTCGATTTAACCGAGCGAGCGAAGAACACACCGCACGTAGGCGATCTAGGTCAAGTAAAGGCGGAGGAGTAACGTATGGCAAAAGTGTCACGAAGAGAGCAGTATGCTGTGGCAGCGCAAGCCGTGTGGAAAACCGTGCCTTGGCGTTTAGTGGGGCCTGAGAAGGAGACGCAAAACCAGGCATCCACGAAAGCAAGCGTCTTGTTCCTTCAAGTCACAAAAAGTATAGAAGCCCAGCACGGGCTGCGCGCTGCATGCACATCAGTCTCCAGTCCTCCTCTCTCCGTTTCGTGGCCTGCCCGAACCACGTGACATTTGCGCTGGGGGTTTAAACACGACTGTGCAACAGGTTCGGCACCGGCGCAGCGCTGTCAATAGTGCGCGCGACGTCGTTCGTTGGTTGATCACGCGATCAATTCATGAGATGCAGAAGGTATGCGCCGTGACCGAGATCACTGCAGTTCGCGCTGTGCACAAATTTTGCATTAGGGAGTATCACAATCGCCAGACAGTTACTTGTGAACTTGTTAGGACAAGATGCTTGCTTTCAAGGATGCCTTGTATTGCGTCTCCTTCCTCGGGCACCTATAGACGCCAATACACGGTTTTCCTTCACATGTCTTGCACTGTCCATGTCATACTAGCATACCCCTCACAATTTCTCCATAGTTTCCTCCTCCACTTCTGCTCGCGCTATGTCGTCTACTTTCCGTGTCTTTTTCGTTCGCTCGGTTGCATCCAGGGGCGACGGCGCCGCGAGACCATAGGAGAAGGCGCTTAAGCGCTTGCGCTTTAAAACATGGAGTGGAGCTAGTGTATGTCATTACGATTGCCATCCCTCCTTTCCCACTGACCGTTTTCTTCTCCCTTGCTACACTTGAGGCTTGCCGGAGGGCAACTTCTTGGCCCTACATATACCCCATCAGTGTAAACGTGCTTTGCTTTTTAAAAACGATAGTCTTTCTTGGGCTACTTAAACCCAGAAATTTTGTCTGTCTGTATGACACACAGACAGTCTGTCTGACTCAATTCAGCCACCCGGCCAAAGTAAAATTGATATTGCGCAATAGTCTTATGTACTCACAGCCAAATGTAACGCCTACGCCCCGGTTTATATGTTCATACTTGTCAACGTTGTTGAACAAGAACAAGGACATTACGCAAATATCAGACAGTAAATTAGTACACAAGGGATATTTACAGTGTTTCCTTTATTTAAAACAATTCATGGGTGCTTGGTTTTTCGATAGCAAATGATATTCTACATCTACCGCAGAAAAACCGCTGCATCCTGGCGGCTTATGAAAAATAACGCGGCAACAGCACCCAAAGGTTCCACTAGCTAGGTTCCACGTTCTGCTTGGAACGCACGTGGAGCACGGCCACGCGGTTCTATTAAACCTTGTAGTCGGCCGCCTCCATTCACCCGTGTCTACGCCGTACTGCAGCGCTGGCATCGAGGAACCCGGCCTGTAGCAGTGGAACGCGGTAAATTCAAATAGCCTGCGCAAACCTTAGTGGGTTTACCTTGGGATGAGCGCGACGTACAGGAACAGCATGAGAGTTGAGCGGGAAAGCAACAGGGGTTGATTTCTTTTGCAAATTTTTACAAAGGCTATCGTCTTTTGACGACGTTTGCAACGAAACGAGCCAGTTACGCGGTCCAAGATTTTCAATTGCCATATTTCAAATTACTCCTGTATGCCTCAGTGCAGGCATCGAACGCGCGTTCCCAAGGCCTAACGCGACAACTCAGTTCTTGATTTTTAGTTAGCAAGAGCAAAGATCGCCATTGGTATAGAAATGCGTGCTTGAACCGCATTCGGTAGCGCTCGGGTCTGAATTCAAGACTCACATTCGCCCTACGTTCATGCCGTCGCTAACAAGTTTTGAAATCATCGCTCGGTATGTTCCTGTGATGGGTAAATCATCAGCGTTTCACGAAATTAACGATCCTCTAGAAAAACCGGATGTGGCGGCTTTTGGTGGATCCGAAAGTACGCAATGCAAATTTCTGAACTTGTTATAGAAAGGGTTAGAACATCGGCTGGGTTAATAAACCGAGTAACGACCACGCGGCTTCGTTGAAGTAGTTTTATTGTGAGGTCACTTGTAAGGGAGTGACGTGAAGCGAGCAGGCGGAAACGTTCGGTTGATGAGACCAGATGAGCAAAAATGGGAAATGTCCGTGTACTGTTTTCCTGCGAAGGCGTGGCAACGTAGGCTTTTTTTTCGCTCGAAAAGGTTTCCTCAGAGAAT
This sequence comes from Haemaphysalis longicornis, assembly GCA_013339765.2. Lineage (NCBI taxonomy): Eukaryota > Metazoa > Arthropoda > Arachnida > Ixodida > Ixodidae > Haemaphysalis > Haemaphysalis longicornis. Next base: position 34,250 of record JABSTR010002462.1, on the reverse strand, counting down.
TCTGCTGTATGCAGCACGCCCCAAACTGCCTGCAAGGAATGACTCTACGCGCGACCATGCGTCCTCTTGAGCATATATAAGCGCGAGCAACTTTACACATATTTGTGTTGTAGTACAGCCTCCTACTTCGCACATAGCCCCAAGCTTTAAATAAGCGGACGCTCTGCTTTTTGCCCTAGCGCGTTGTAATATTGAAGACATTTACTTAATTTATGAAGCGGGAATATTGATCAACAAATATCGGTTAAACAAAAACCGCCTACATAAAACAAACATTTCGCGGTGCTAAAAAATAATGTTGAAATTTCGGAAGGTGATCTAGTCATGCATGTAGCAATTCAGGTAGGCGTGCAAGACGGCGTCAAAGGCAACTATTCCAAAGCCAACACTAAGCTTCTTAGCAGCGTTGCAGTCAGACTACATTTCGACAGCAAGGTCTTACTCCAGGTTAAGGTGCCGAGTGTACTCGATTGGAATAGACAAAAAAGAACGTGTAGGACCATTCGTAACACTGGTTGAATAGTCAGGTGAATAATGTAATAGGGCTACACTGACGGACAGATAATATTAAGGCTCCATTCGGGAGAGAAATAGTGAACGCATAGTGCATTTTAAACTAACGTTTATGATGCGCTCCCTGTTTATGATAATAAATACGAGCAGTGGAAAAGAGTGAGGGGAATGAAAGAGGATGAACAAAAGAAAAAAAATCTACAGAAATTCAGAAAAATATCTACTAATGCGTAGCATACTTACCCGTTTGTCTTGAGCGTGAGTTTCTTACAGCCGAAGTTCCTTGGTTTTTCTAAATCTATTTCATTTATGGTATTAAAACAATTCCAGGTGAAACTTTTGCGAAGTGTGCATCATTGTGGAAATGCCATGCAGTAAATGTTTTGCCATCTTTTGGAATCTATTATTTTGTAATTTTGAAAATTTCTCCCGACCAATTATGTCCATTTACCTTATTATAACGATTGCATTTGGAACTTTCTAGAAATCTGCATTATCGTGGAAATGCAGGGCGTTACATGGTTCGCCATTTTCTGTAATTGTTGTATATTTTTTGTTTTTGTGTAGTTTTTCAAAATTTCGTTATAAAAATTATCTCCATTCACGTCATTATAGCGATTACAGGTGGAACTTCCACGAAATCTTCATTATTGTGGAAATGCCATGGTGTTATACGTTTTGCCATTTTCCGTATTTTTTAAATATTTTTTTTATCTTTGTAGTTCTTTAAAATTTAGTCCGACCAATTGTTTCCATTTGTGGTATTATAACGATTACATTTGGAACTTTCGCGAAATCTGCATTATTGTGGAAGTGCAGGGCGTTCCAAGGTTCGCCATTTTCCGCAATTTTATATTTTTCTAATTCTAGTTTTTCATAATTTTATTTTCCAATTTTCCCCATTTACATTATTATAACGATTACAGGTGGAACTTTCGCGAAATCTGCATTATTGTGGAAATGCCGTGCGTTGCACGTTTTGCCTTATTCCGCGATTATTTTAATTTTTTTATTTTTTTAGTTTTTCAAAGTCTTGTCGCAACAATTATCTACATTTACGTTATCATAACCATTAGAGGTGGAACTTTCGCGAAATCTCCATTATCGTGGAAATGCAGGGCGTTACCCGTTTCTCCGTTTTGTACTTTTTTGCATTTTTTTCTAGTTCTTCAAAATTTTTGTGCGGCCTGTTATCTCCATTTACGGTACTCACGCGATTACCGGCGAAACTTTTGCGATATCTGCATTTTTGTGGAAATGCAGGGCGTTACACGGTCCCGGCTGTGGGGGTACTCGGCAAAGAATGCTACGCTTTAAAATAACTGCACCTGAGCCGTGTTGTGCTGTTTTTGTGGTTGCTCTCTGCAGCAGAATTTATTTCGTGCATTGGGAATAAGTACTTTCAAATTGTTTGGATATGTCAATGATAATGCCATACGCTCAGAACAATATCAGTGAAAATTGCTTTAGGTGTGACTTGGTTTGATAACCCAACTCAGTCCTATTTATAGTATACGTTCGTTCTCTGCTCCGCAAGCGACATACATGGTACTACATTCCTCAAAATACAAACATGATCTGCATGGGATTAGAAAACCAGCGAACGCAGTGCTACTAAAACACCAGCCGAGTGCGAGAGATAGTATGTATTTCCGAGAATATGCCAAGCCGCGTCCATACAACAGAGGTGAACGGCCGAAGCGAGTACCATACTCACAGTTGAATATTTTCACGTCACAGCTTCTTGAGTATTTTCATTTTCAGTTACAGACCCCCACAGAGTGAAATCACCTTTTCTATTATAAAATTACGCCCATCTTCCAGCGAGGGAACCCTGGTGTGATGCGACGCATCGGGGGGTTAAATTGGCGTTTCCATTGGGTTGATTCTCTAAATCGGGTGAAACGTGTTGTGAACGCGTATGATGCATTCCATCACATGCGGGTGTTCTCATACGCGGGAAGATGGGCGTAATTTTACTTTTCATGAAGGGACCATCGCTTCCATCACGTCTTCATCGGAAGAATCATGTCAAGCACGCAGTCGTCAAGCAAAGAGACGCGAAGTCGAACGAGAGCGAGCGCTGACTGAACAGCCTATTCACAGCGCCTGAAGGAGAGGAGACAGCGGAAAAGAGTCGCGCATGCGCGCACTTGCGCGACGAGAGCGGAGCGAAGCGCGCGCACGCAGCTGTTGTTCATGATAATGAGACGGAGTGACAGTGTTGCACACAACTGTCGGAGAGAAGAGCGGAGGAGAGTCGCGCATGCGGAGGTGGCACGCGGACGCCGCCGACGTCGGCGTCGGCGGCGTCCGCGCGCCACCTGCGCAGGAGGGACATGCCTCAGAGCAAGAGATGCGTCGCATCTAATTATCTATTCTTTTAATATCAAATATAACTTCAGAGAAAGCAGCCATATACTCGGGGCACACAATGAGCTCCATGTATTGCTGAGAATGAGAAAGCACTGATCTCCACTTATACGGGCCATGAAGACAAAATACCAGTTTCTTTCATTTCCAAAAAATCTGGGTTTCAGTACCTCACTTATCTTCATTCCATCCACGGAAGACGTTTTTAACTGAAAACAAAACAAAAAAAAACACGAAGTATTGAAAAACTTTAATATTACGCACTACTGGGACATGTAGAGTAATAATCAGTGCGTTAACTGTATGTTTGCATAAAGTGATGCCATCAAACGAAACTGTTTGTTTGATTGGTTGATTGATTGATTGATTGATTGATTGATTGATTGATTGATTGATTGATTGATTGATTGATTGATTGATTGATTGATTGTGAGGTTTAACACACCGACGCAACGCAGGTGATCAGGCGCGCCGTAGTGGAGGGCTCCGGATTTATTTTGACCACCTGGGGATCTTTCACGTGCGCCGAAATCTCGTACACACGGGCGTTCATGCTTTCGCCTCCATCAGAAAAGCGGCAGCCGCGACTGGAATTGAGTCCGCGACCTCGTGCCGTCAAACGAAACTAAAAGCACCAGTACAATCGCACAGTCGTGTGTGTTAGCGAAGGTTTAGTTCGGCGACCGCCAATCGCAAGCAAGATTTTGTGACGTCATCGAAATGTTGAAAAAAGTGGCTAAAGAGTTGGAAGTGCTTCACATGTTTGCTTTATTATCTCCTCTATTAGTCAGAACTGTGGAATAAAATTTCCATAATTGCTATCGGAACAATGTCGTCTTTCTAATGAACCAGCTTTGTATTTTGCCTTCACGGTCAATTCAACCACCGCTATACGTGCATCTTCGAGTATCACGATGCGAGAAAACGAGTTTTGTTCAGTGGTGCATACGGCGTACTGTCGTGGGCGACAAATTTGGCTACTGCCGAGGTTTCGGCTGCTGACGACGTCGATTCTCTGTACTTATGAGCGGTGACCTTGCTTCTGACTTCTGGACGCGTGTTGGTTGTCGTGTCGTCGCCGCCGTACTCACAGCTTCCTCGTTGTTCCGCTTATATGCCCAGGCACTGGTGAGCACAGTGTCTGCTTTGTCAAATCAAAATGAGCGCTATAGATTACCCCACAGCCATTTCGCATACCCAAGCGCTGTTAAACAGCGAGCACTCCTTTGTGGGAAACGAGGTGGTAAACGTTGGCCAATATCACGTTGCTGGTTTTTGCTGCCCTGTGGATACGCAACGCTGAATGCTAGAACTTTCAGGAAACGAAAAATCCCGGCGCTAAGTGTGTACTGAGACACCTATGCGGGTATTTGCTGCGTGACGTAACCATGAAAGGTTTATAAGCCGTTTCGCTGTCACAGACAGTGGACGCCCATAGTCGGCTTTTTCGCTCAGTGGGCCATTATGTTCCCTCAAATTGTGTTGCCAGGGATGTGAGTGGATGAAGGGTATGATATTTACCTAGCGTTTTATAAAAAAGTAATACGCTTAGCAATTTTTGACGCATAAAAGCGAGTTCGAGTGATTCTGCTAATATTGTTACTTTGTGTGTATAGACAATGGGGAAATTGGGGCAGGCTAGGCCGCAGTTCCGAGCGGGATATCGCTGTACTCAATGAATTATACTGCTTTTTTGTACATACTAGCCGTATTCCAGTCTTTAAGACCCCTATTGCCCTGAAACAGCGCAAAGTTCAATTTCGACCTCCGTACTTGATTTGTAAGCTCCAAATTATATACGCTGTTCGGTTTCTTTCGCCGTCCCTAATTAGTTTTTATTGCTGGCATAAGAGAATCAGACAGCGGAGTCGCTTCTATATCGCCCATCTCTCTTCTGCTTCCCAAGTAAACAGCTCAAGCGTAGTCTAGGTTTTAAATCGGCATGCTTGTTATTGGGAAGACAAACCCTTGCAAAAATGTTCTTTCTGTCTAGATGCTTCCATTTACAACAAAAGCATGGCGCTCAGCCCGAAAATGCCCGCACAAGGTGAGGTGGTGACGCATATCCTCCTTTTTCATAACATCTGCAGTCATAAAAATACACAAAATCACACGGTACGTCCCATAAGACCGCCGAAGGAGCGAAGAATGCGAAAAGGGCTTATATTTTACAAAAATGTACGTAAAAACATTTATTTCACTGTCACACTCCAAATAAGCAAAGCAGTTTATTGGCATCCGGGGTATATATATTATAACGTGCAAATCCTGTAATTACAAAGGTCAATTTGGGCTAGACGTTATTATAAGCTTTATGATTACGCATAGTATTTCTGCCTGCGTCAAATAACATTCGGACGATCCCGCGCGCAATGTTCACGCACCACCCATTGCTCAAAAACCGGTACCTTCATCACAAAAGCCCACTGTTTCTATATTCCTTGCTACATTTTCTGTACATTCAGGCTGCGAGTCAAGGCCCTAACAGTTGTGCTGTTTCGGCGCCTGTTTTGCAGTCAGCAGGCGATGTTCGATCTCCTGCAGAAGCCCATCATCCCGGACATGCTCGTCTTCATCTGCTCCTGCCTCTACCTCTGCACGATGCTGACGACGCTGATAGCCGGGGCCGTGTACTTCACCTACCGACGTGAGTGTTTCAACAATCATTCCCTACTGAATGGCTGTGAAGTTGCTTGCACGTAATGGCTTGCGCTCGCAAGGTGCAATTTTTGGGAGGAAATTCGCGTATTGCAGGTGGTAGGAAGAACAATTACTGGCTGGCTCTTGTCGCCAAGCTAAGGTACTCAGAGTGAATGCCCATTCTTCCTCTCATACCTACCTGCGTAGAAGTGGCTTGTCGGATGCCCGGCGTGAAGCTTTTGTTGTAGCAGAAGCATGGAGGCTTTGATGACTCAGCTGGCGATTAACGCAAGGAAGTCTATGTAGGATTGTTTACAACTGCACATAGTCGAAAAAAAGGCACCATTGGAACTGCCTACGAGGGATGAATCCCTCCCACGCGAAGCCGATGGTGCAGCGCGCCGTACTGTAGATCAAAACGCTGCATTAGTGCCTTCCATGTTGTTTTAAACGATCGGAGTCCGGTCCAGATTGGCCAAAAAACCCATCACAAAGCTCAACCAACATTATTAGCTACGACCAGTCAACTCCCCCGAGATGACAAAGAAAGAAATGTGCACAAATACTCAAGCACTCTTATAATGGCGAAAAAGTAATATCTCACCCATATGTGTATACGCGGTCGCGTGCCCCGGAAGCCCGTCATTGCATTCGCGATCGCCTTCGATTCGTCACTTGCTCACAATTAGTGACAAGGAGGGTGATTCGACGTGGCCGGTGAGGGGGGCGAAATTTGGTACGGCGCTGACGTATGCGCTCGTAGGGGGCGCTCTGAAAACGGGGTCCTTAGAGTTCCTGTATATAGCGCCCCTAGGGGAGCAGAGTTGCGCGTCAGCCCGCTATCTTGAGTTCCAGGTCATGCGGGAAAGCCACCCGTCTCGCACGTAAGAGCTGCCGCCCGGCCGCCGCGCCAGAGGCAACGGCGATTGATTGATTGATTGATTGAACACACGTTTATTCCATTTTCTTGCGCTTGCGCGCTGCTACGGATAGATGGGTCGGTAGGGGATTAGTAGGGAAGGGGAAAGTGGAAAAGGATAATGCCGCCATTCACTGCGTCAGCGGCCTGGACGCAATGAATGGCGGCATTATCCGAGGACGAGTGGCGAGGAGCGGCGCGGACAAAAACTGGCGCTCAATAGTTGGCTGTTTATCAGCTGAGCAGCCGCCGCTGCCGCAGCTTCGCATCCCCCGATGCTCAGTTGAGCAGAACTGACTGAAAACGGGGTCTTGTGCGCAGCACTGAAAGCGGACTTTCCTGTCGAACTGGAACCCGCGGCATGTGGCTATCAGACGCGTAACTCTTGCCCTACGCGATACACAGGAACTCTAGGTGTTCATGAATTGCGGGATTTCGGTGGCCACGGGCATGGAAACGCGCCTTCTACTGCGCCGTGCAGAGCACGCGCTTGGCTTTTAGGGGCATGAATTTATGCTCGCTTCAAACGAAAATACCATTTCGAAAGAACAGGGAGTCTTAGGGACGGCTTGGTTTAGTCTGGGTAAGGCCGAAGCACATGCACGCGATGTTGAACGCCACAGGAACGAAAGCGGCCGTCGCTTCAACACATCTTCACGAGGATGCAGCCAGCTCTTCAAGTAATTTATACAGCAATATTTTTACCACGAACTGTGTCGTATGTGCACAAAACAGTGGAATTATCTACGGTCACCGTGACTACCCTATACGAAGGCAATTTGAATTCCGCTGAACTCCCGCACTTATGAATCCAATATCTACTTCAGATTTGTGTGGTTACTTCTTGCAAACAACTGAGACATGTTTTCACAGTTATTCGTGCCTAATAAGCTTGTTGCCACAAATACGTGGTTATTGCACTGTTTTAGAAAAATCAGATGTCCCCCAACAACAAATATTCAGTAAATCGTACACCATTAAACGAACAAGTCAGATACTTGAGTTTTAGGAACTTGATTGATTGATTGTAGGGTTTAACGCGCCGACGCAACGCAGGCGATGAGGCGCGCCGTAGTGGAGGGCTCCGGATTAATTTTGACCACCTGGGGATCTTTTTAACGTGCGCCAAAATCTCGAACACACGGGCGTTTCTGCTTTTCGCCTCCATCAGAAAAGCGGCCGCCGCGGCCGTAAATCGAACCCGCGACCTCGTGCTCAGCAGCGCAACGCCTTAGCCACTGAGCCACCACGGCGGGTGTTTTAGGAAACTTGTCCACACACATGTTTTGGCAGTTTCCTGAGCTTGTGCGTTTCGTTCTCCTTTTTTTTCTACTTACAATACTGCTTCATAGGAAGTCTCACAGGTTAATTCGATATTTTAGCAATTACTTCGTCTTTGTGGGCGACACAGGGAAATGAGTCAGTTGTTTTCCAATACATGATGAATGGTCAAATCGCAAGCATTTCTTTGCTTACAGCTTTTTTTAAACTCCACCTCTGCTGCTCGAAGTAAGATAAATATGGTAGCCGTAAGATCAAAGGGCTTTCCTCGGGCCTTGCAGTTTACCAGGGCTGCTTCAGGCTTCTGCGACTGACAAACAGGACTCGCAAGGGAAACTTTGCTCCTGGCTCACGTTGTGTTGTAAAAGCGGGGCGATTTCGCCCTGAAGGGCGAAATCGCAGTCGCAGCCGAAACAGTGCTGCAGCTGGAGGTCAGCTATAGGTTGGGCTTTATAAAACCTTAGTCCGCAACTTTTATTCAAGGAATGTTCAATTAACCAGCCAGGAATCCTTGAAATCAGGTATGGAACATTGATGTAACACAAAGGGTGTGTCTTATTGTAGTGTACAGGTCATTTCCGCTCAATATTGTCTGCTTTCGTGGAGCAGAGGTCTGAGGCCGCGCGCCCGCTCGATGTTGCGGGTTTAAACCCCGCTGGGGTGTTGCTTTTTCTAGTGCCTTCTAAGTGGTAAGGTTTCCGAATCGTATGCGCGCATTCAAAACAAAACTTTTTGTAACTGTGGAACTACCATATCAAACGTCAATGCTTCATTTAAACTCGTCCTCTGTATATACACAAGGCAATCGTACTTTCAGGGGACGAAATACTTACGTGTGTATTTTGAAAAGTTAGTATCTCTTTATTAGAGTAAACATAGTTTCCTCCTATCCACTTAAAGGAGCCATGCCGACAAAACACAAGTTCGGATCATCCGAAAGATTTTCTCGTTAGAATCATACTGACAGACGACACTGGTAGATTGGCGTAAGCGACGGTGTCTTACGTGACTATAGTTGTCGAATGAGCACCATGTTTCACGAAACGGTCATTTTCTAACTTAACAAAACAGGTCATGTGCAAATACGGTCAAAAACAAAACAAGGGCAATAAACGGCCCGGCGCAGTATGGTGGCACCATCTAGGAGGACTCGCGGTAAACACGGCTCCAAATTCGGGTCGAGAACCTAATGGCTCACTAGGTTTCGCTTGAAGATTGAAGAACCTGTACTTATGACGCCATTGCAGACGTTACAAAAACAGAGGGAGAATCAAACTTTTAAACTAAACTGAGGAGTTTTTCAGTGAATAAAGCATCGTTTGCTTAAGCGGGATTCACACGACGGAGAAAACCTCTCTTTTTAGCCCGCGGGACCCGCTCACGGGACCGGTTTCAGGCTCCGCCCGTCGGTGGGGATAGCCCGCGGAGGCTCCGCGAAATAAAATGCCTCCGCATGTTTTCGCTCGACGGCGGTGGCCCTCGGCGGGGAATGGAACCTGTTCCTCGGCGCTGTCGTCTGCTAGTCACTCCGAGTAGCTCCGCACGTGTGGATGCAACTGGCAGCACTGAGTACGTAAAAAATGAGCGAGCTGCCTTTATAGAGAGAAAAGGGGCTCCAGGCCATGAGGAAGCGAGGGTGGAATAACTGTTTTGTGCAGTATTTGCACAATAAAACCAAGAGGCCGCGCGCACGGCCCCAAAGTTCGCACTACTCGTCCGATACCGCTCGTAATATGTTAGTATACTTGTCTAGTATTAGTTGGTAAACACAGGGTAGCGTAGGAGTTTTCGGACGTAAGGGGTCTCGGAAAGTAAGGGGGAGGTAGGGGAAATGGAATTTGAGTTGTTTTTTTGTTGTCGATATAAATGTTTAGGATCGATCAGAAGAACGTAAACCGTATTTAACTGCCTAAGTGCGCGCGTGCATGGCGTCACTACAACACAAGCTCGACACTGGCGCGAACGAGAGGCACGTTAAGCAATATATAAACCGTCGTCCGTCTGGAACGCATGTACGTGCTCACTCTAACAAATTCTGTGGCGATTCTTTAGTCATTCGCTCACGTATTATGAACTCCAATATGTACCAAGACATGTCGTCGCCGCGAACGCGTGTTGAGAAGGTCGTTCACTCTTCGCGTAATCTTCCGGCATGGTGTGGAAGAGTAAACGTCCCACCCAATTCCTTCCATAAGCTTTTCCAGCCGTGAGCGTAGTGCAGGATTCATAAGCAAAATGATAAAAAAAACTGCCCAAACGGAACGCACAAAGTCAAACGGCCCCGTCCCAGAGCGATGCTGAAGCGCAGGTTATCGTTGTAGCAGGCGACGCCGGCAACCGGTTGTTCTTCCAGACGTCACCGAGAAGTAAGGCATCCTGGGCAGTCCCGCTGCTGCGGGGCGAGGAGGTGGACGAAACTAGGGTCGATCGAAGTGCGGGCGAAAATGCGGTTTTGCACAACTCCACTAATATTCACAGCATTTAAAAAACTTCTTGAAGGAGGTGATTACTGGGACATTGATGTCTCTGAGAATGCGAACACCATGCAGGGCCGTAGCCAGAATTTTTTTTTTCTGAGGGGGTTATGGGTTTTGGGAAGGCGTAGTTTTGCCGAAAGCAACAGTAAGCATTGCTTATGCGCTGCCTGGAAAAGATTTCGGAAGGGCCTCGAAGCTCCAAACCCACCCTCTGGCTACGGCCCTGCACCCATGTATCGGCAAAACCTCCTTCAGGGCGCCCTCAAAGACGGCCTCGCGGCGGAGCGAATTGAAGTGGCGCACAGCAGGTTTACGCATCGTGCGAAGTCTCCTATAGTCACGACACCCCTAGCGCCCTCTGGTAGAAAGAAGGTGAACCCGAGCACATTTTTCATGCAGCTGCTCCGCTGCGCCCCCGAGGCAATCGGTCACCACTCCGTCCTACACCGTGCTTAAAACAGAGAGCAACCGTGCCTTGGCCTTCCGTACTAGTATGCGTCGAACAGCGAACAACGCCGCGCGTGAACATGTCAGCGAGCTCCGGGAACGCACTCGCGACCGGCGATCAGGCGAACACACGCACCAGTTCCGGGAGCGCCCGGGCGACTATCAGCAGGGTTCACGCACGCTTTTTCACCTGTTCCCGTCTATAGCCAGAAATTCGGGGAGGACGGGGGACTTCTCCGAACGTCCTGCATCCGGGTACCCGTCGATAGCTTACACTCGGGCTCTCATGAAGCGGCACGGACAATGTTGCCTGTTTAACCGGAAAAAGGCTCTGATAGAGCTTAATAGGATGCCACAAACGTTACACAGTTGGGAACGCAACTGTGGCGCTGTTAACAAACACGCAGAGGCTATACGGTATATACACCTGTTGTGCTTTACTCATGTCCTACGGAGGCGTCAAGAAACTTGATCATAAGGATCAGAAAATATTTCGCGAACATTTTGCCAATGTCTAAGCTGCGCGAATGAATTAAGCAAGTCGGAATCGGCATCCAGAGGAAAGACGGAAATATTGAGAAATGTTTTTCTCATATACTTTGCAGGGGAAATGGTCGTTTTGCATACCAGCACATTCCCGCTATCTGTTTTATCTCATTCGGTTTTGGGCATCCCCAAAACCCCAAATATTCGAGCGGGCAGCAGTAAAAATCCACCCGAAAAATGGGCAGAGGGACAACCCTTTTAATACGAAAAGAATCCCGCTATCTGTTTTATCTGATTCGGTTTTTGGGCATCCCGTAAACCCCAAATATTCTAGCGGGCAGCAGTAAAAATCCACCCGAAAAATTGGGCAGAGGGACAACCCTTTTAATACGAAAAGAATAATCAAGTTTGAGACCGAACGACTTTAACGTCCCGAAGAATACCGTAATGACTATTCTCACTACCTCAAAGGTGAGGTAGGGATACAGTCTTAGATAGAGATACGAATTTAGACAACCGTGATATGGATGAGTCACACTTTGTGGTTGTAAGGGAACAATTGTTGCGTTTTCTACCAGTAAATCGCAGGATTATTAAGCCATGAAGGCAAGTAGAAAAATTAAAAGATGTTATCGAAGAACTAGTTGACCTAGTGGCTGCTTGCTTAAATTATTGCCATTGAAAGATGATTGCAGTTTTACCACCCAGCCGCCTACCGTATTCTCTTCCCTCTCCCCTTTATTCCTCACACTCTTTTTCTCGCGACTCTCTCCGCCCATATATCCTTCCTACAGTCTCCCCCCTTATGTAGTTACCACCCTTCACCCAGTCGCTCCTTTCTCATGCTCTCTCGATATTCTTCCCGGTCATCACCCTCCCATACTCATTCTCCCTTTCTCTTGAACCCCTCCAATACTTTTCCCCACTCACTTCACCCTTGTTCTACTCTCTCTCATTTCATTACTGTTTCCTCTGTTTAATCCCCTCTGTCCCAGGAGTTTCCTGAACGATACGTTTCTCTCTCTTTCCATATCGAACTTTACTCCACGCTGTGGGCTCCCGTTCATCCTCCTCCCCCTCTTTCCCATCTCGAGCAATACTCATCCTCCCACTTCCTCATATTTCCCTCATCCTCTCTTTTCGCTACCCCTCCTTTCCCCTTCTAACATCGCCATCCACACTCTTTATATTTCTCGCGTCTACCCATGTCGCTTCATTCGTGTTCTCATTCGTGTTCTCGCGCTTCACTCGTGTTCATCTCGTGTTCCCATTACTACCTCCTCCACCTCTTCTTTACCTCATAATTTAAGTTAACCCGCTCGTACTTCTGCATACCCATTTCACCGATCCCATACAGATTCGACCCTTTCCGACCCTTTCCGCTACACTTTTCCCTCGACTTCTGCATTCTCTCTTCCGCTCTTTCCCTCCCTCGCTGCTCGCCTTACACGTCAGATCTAGATCGTCGGCTACATCCATATCATCACTCTGGATCGCAATCGTCGTCACACAGCCTTGATCAAGTTGGGCTGGTCACGCCTCGTATGGGTCGTGGGCTACTGTCATCACCGCGTTTGGCGTTCGATGGGGCTACTTCATTTCGTCGGGGTGTCGGTTCATCGTGCGGCCGTGCCTTCGGTGCGTCGTTGCTTCGTTGGAGAGTTTACGTCGCTTTTGGTCAGAGCTGCTGCATTTATTTCCCTACGTGGCCTGAAGGACTTTACTAGGGAGATGACCCCGGTGCTGCGATTGTGACTCGGCGGTGCGTACGGACTCGGTGATGGGGACCATCGAAATGCTCCGGGGAGCAGATGATCTGTGACAGAAACTCGATCGTATATTTCGGGCTCTGCCGAAGGAAGGTGCGTGGTACGTCGGTTGGGAAACCTTGTTGACAGTCAGTAGAAGTCGCAGTGAGAGTAAATGCGACTTCCTTATCTGCAGTGGTAGGTCTACGCACGGCGATCGGTTGTTCGCACACGTTGGTACTCCTTAGTTTTCGGTGCTGCAGAGTAGAAGATGGTCGGGCGCAACACAGTTGACAGATTGAAGGTCTGACCTGTGGAGGACAAGACACAGTAGAGCCGGCACAACAAACTGCGGAGCGTAGGCCATTGTTCGAAACTCTTGAAGTGTTTTGAGTTATCTAGGAGTTCGTTAGCTTGTTGTCCTTTATTTCAATTGATTATTGTTAAGCTGCGACTAAAGTTGGCATCTCGGACATCGCTGTTTTGAAGTTTCCTTAGCTTTTTCACATTAACGGTTTCCATTCCCGCACGGTGTGGTTCTGCTCCGACAAGTCGCTGGGGTCTGCCCAGCAGGCCTGCAAAATCATCTCGTACTGCTAAGAATGCGTGTACGGTGTCTTCTAAAATTACGGCCGGCTCGCGCACAAACTCTGTGATGGATTTCGGGTGTTATGAAGTTGTCAATAACATTTTCCGCTAACGCGGAGATCCTAATCCATAATCAATGTGACATGGAGTTGAAAAATACCACAGGCCTATCAGCTTACTGTCAGTCGTGTACAAGGTACTTACCAAGATCGCTAATCGCTAACAGAATTTTTATAACCTTAGATTTCAGTCAACATAATGAACAAGCCAGGGTGTCGAACCGGAATTTTTTCGGGTTCGGTTCGGGTTCGGGTTCAAGCCTTTCGGGTTCGGTTCGGGTTCAGTTCCAGAGCACCATTCCGTTCCGGTTCGAACCGGTTCGAGCCCGTTCGAACCGGTTCAAACGGGTTCAAACGGGTTCGAAGAAAAAAAAAGTAGGCGTCTTTTTTATGTTAATTTTTTGTGCTCGTTTTTCGTTTCCTTATCAAATCGGCATAACAACAAATTCATAATGAAGGTTTCTTTGTCCAAATATTTTGTCTTCGCCAAACTAAAGCGACTCTGCAACACGTTTTTCAACTTTTGTCTAAATCTTGAGTGCTTGCAGAAAGTAGTCAACCAACGCATTATACTATGGGGTCGCAATGTGCCTCAGCCAAAAATTACTGTTCTCTCCTCGTCAGATAACATAGAAACTTGCTCAAAATATTTTTCTCTCCTTCCCGGTCTTCGCATTCTTCGACCGCTGGATGACGTCATTACAGCGGTGTAGCGGCTGTTTGCCGGCTTTCCTTAAGTTGCAGAAGAGAACGCATTTGATAGCCATCTAAAAAAAGCCACAAAAGCGAAGCAGAAACGGAAGGTGTATCCACAGCGACGAGCAAATCACGCACTGTTGCTCTATAGTTTTCGCAGTTCTTCCAGATGCGAAGAAGATTGAAAGCGTTTTCGAAAGTGTTTATTTATTTATTTACTGCTTTTTATTTGTTTATTTATTTATTTATTTACCTAGTTATATTTATTTATTTATTTATTTATTTATTTATTTATTTATTTATTTATTTATTTACTGTTGGGTTTAACGCGCCGTCGCAACGCCGACGACAAGGCGCGCCATGGTGGAGGGCTCCGGATTAATTTTGAACACCTGGGGATCTTTACGTGCCACGAAATTTCCGACACACGGACGTTTTCGCTTTTCGCTTGCATCAGAAAAGCGGCCGCCGCGACCGGGAATCTAAACCGCGTCTGTGTGCTCATCAGCGCCGTACGCCTTAGCCACTGAGGCACCGCGGCGCGTTTATCTGAGGTGTTGAAGAGCTCCTTTAACTGTACCCGCAAAATGTTTTCTATGTTAGTGTGACGAGTATGTGGCGCCGACTGCCAAGCGTGGCAGGTGGTATTTAGAAAAATTTTCTACTGCTCATCTTTTATCTGCTAGCAGAGCTGTTAGAAAGAAACAATGGCTCTAAAGACTCATTGGACGGCTGGTATAGGACGACATTGGATAGGGAACCACTGGAGATAGGAACTTGCTAATGGCCCTTCAGCGACTGGTGACAGCGATTGGGCTCTAGGAAAGATGATAGCCAAGTGAAGTCACAAGCAGCAGTAATGATCACTTGTAGAGAGATAGAGAGAGAAAATGAAGTTTAATTCAATCGAGGCAATGTTTAAGAGAGGCGTCTTCATTCGAGGGGGCCGAATCGACAGCCGTTTCCATCAAGAACAACTGATCTTCCAGCGCGCAGCTGGCCATGGCTGTCTCCCAATTCTCTATGGAAACGTGAAGGTTGGATGGATCTACGGCACACTAGTCGCAGCCGCCTACTATGTGTATGAGGTTCCCAGGCTCTCCACAGAATCAACTCAATGGAGAGAGTTGTGTCCCGTCAAAGAGGTGAAGTCTGGAGTTGTGTGGGAAGGTGTATGCCCACAGGGTGCGGAGTAATGTTTCCTGGTTAATCGGTAGCGATTTGTGCGGGGAGGAGTACGTTCTATGGAAGAGGCCAGAGTGCTGAGTAACTTCTTGGTCTGTGACTGCAGGATGCATGCACTCGGGCCGGGCTTCATCAGCGCCGGCTAAGCGAGTCAAATCTCGAACCACGAGGTTGGTGATCTTGTTTGCCGTGGATGCCAGTATGAGCTGGCGCCCATACAATCGTGACTGGTCTCGTTGGTGGTCTCTGGTTGAACATCGGAAGTGTTGTAACATGCAATCGACCGTTGGCAAAGTTGGGCCACGCCTGCTAAGGGTCTGTTATGAGAGTTTTGAAGCCGCTTTGGCTAAGCGCATGTACTATCGCCGCTTCCTCAGCTTAGAGGGGGGCTGTGTTCGGCGGTTGAGATGCTACACCTGTGGGAGGCTGCAGAACGGTAACACAAAGAGAAGGTACTGAAGAATGCTATCGGGCGGCTCTTGCATCAAACCAGTTGATCGTCCCTCCCTTTTTTTCTTGCAGTTTAGTTTCTTTTCAACTGTCTCCCCTCATATATACACACGTTTTGAAAACTCTTTGATGAATATACGATATGCATTAGGCAATTATTTATTAACTTTAGTCCGAGATGTCAATTTTAATACAGCAACAACATAATTTTATTTATTTGTAATATACTGCCAGCCACCTGTTGGCAGCCAAGGCAGGAGTGGTTACATATTGATACATCAGCACTGTGGTGCAGCGGAGAACTCGCAATACGGGCATAAAGAAAAGACCTTTTATAGCATTCAGGCGGTCTTCACATAACTTTGCGGCTACTTTGTGCGTGACAAAATTTCCTGATTGGTCGAGAAGGAGAACGCTGCAAAATTTCCAAATGCCAAGGACCCCAAAGATGTCATGTTTGGTCCGACCGTCGAATCCGCCTTAACTGACCCGCTAATTCTTTTAATCAAAATTAATCAACACACCAGTCCCAATAATTCACATTAGCTCATTCACTCACCTAACTAATTTCAACTTCAACTTCAACTTTATTGAGCATTTCGTACATAGAAATGCGAGGGCAAACACAAAAAGCTGCAAAACTGCAGCTTGACGAGGTGTTTGCACCTTACGGTTGGCGTGGCAGAGCAGAAACAGGAGTTTAAAGCATACGAACAGGAAATAATCCTAAGAAAATAAATCTCGCCTTAACATGTAGATATTACATACAAACATAAAAGAAAGCATTAAAACGCACTATAGCTCACAGTTTGTAAAAGATACTTATTAAATGATATACATACACGCATATAGGCACTCATAGGTACATACATACATACAAAGGTTACAAAGCAAAACAGGGTACACAGGTACATAAAAAGAGAAATATTGGATATATACGGAACCTGTGTAGAGACAAAAGAAGCAAAAGACAAAACTTGAAGAAAAAGTCATGTTACATACAGGTATGCATACACTCATCAAAATCTGCACTACAGAAGTATCCACAAAAATAAATACACACAATATTGGCAAAAATCAGTGTACGGTACTTTTTAGATGCTAAAGTTTGCAGGGAATGAAGACAATGCCAATAAAACACTTGTTACAAGTAATTTTGGCTAAACCAAGGTTGCCACGAGAGACAACGCTTAATAGATTGTCAGTTAAAAATGTTCTATGTTCAGCAGTAAACGTTTCCTTAAGTCTCGCTTAGAAATTGTATTTATAGCTATGCCACTCTCGGCTTGGTTATTTAAAAGGCGGGAAGTTCGGGATTGCAACCATTCATTGTCATAATTCGTTCTTGAAAACGGCACGAACCATGTACTCCTTCCCCTAATTTCGTACGGTACGTCCAACGGTATTCTTAAACTACATAGACTTAGATATGCTGCATCGTTGTGTTGCAAGCTATTTTTATACTTTGTTCGAAGATTAAAGTTGTAGATACATTAGACAGGAAGCAAATTATACTGCAGAAATAGTTCGTTGGTGTGAGAGTCATATGGTACAGTTGCGATATGTCGAATGGCTTTTTTCTGTAATAAATGCAGCTTATTAATATTTTTTGCGGAACTGGTTAACCATACGAGGCTGCAGTAATTGATGTGAGCTGTGAATATAGCATGATAAAGAATAAGTTTAATATTTGATGTAACCACAGGCCGTAACCTACAAAGCACCCCACACGCTCGAGATAAATTAGTGCAGACGTGATAGACATGGGCATCTCATTTTAAATGTTCTTAAAAAACAATGCCTAAAGTTTTTATTTCACTAACTATACAAATCTTTTCAGATCCGATGTACAAACTGAGGTTTCTATCAACAGATCTTTGAGCTGGTGAAAATAACACCGCTTTAGTTTTCTTAGTATTTATTTTTAACGAGTATGCTTTAGTCCATTTGTGAAGCTTTGCTAAATTTGCTATATGCAAAAGCTGAGTAGTATCACACGATTGAAAGAAAATGTTGGTATCATCTGCGTAAATAATAAAATGTGCAATGTCAGTAATTTCTACGATATCATTCATATAAATATTGATCAGGATTGGCCCTAGAAGACTGCCTTGCGGAACTCCAGCCCTTACTTCTGGTGAAGAAGAGTTGTGTTCCTTTATTGCTACGACCTGTCACCGGTTACTTAAATAAGATTGCAAAAGAGTAAAGCACCCGGAATCCATAATGTTGTAATTTTTAAAGCAATGTTAAATGACTAATTCTATCAAATCCTTTGAAAAAGTCTATAAATATAACTAAAGTTACCTTCTTTTCTTCAAATCCCTGGATTATTCATTCTTTTTGCGTTAGTAAAGCTAATTCGTTGGCATATGTTTACGAAAACCGAACTGTTTTGATGATATAATAGAGTGTTTGTCACAGAAGGACACAAGGTGTTTCGCGATTACTTTTTCTAGCCTTTTAAAATAACTGGAAGTACAGAAACCGGTCTATAATTGGAAAAATTGATTTTGTCCCCGGATTTAAACAGTAGCGTGACCTTAGCTTGCTGCATCTTTTTGGAAAAACACCAGTAGTAAGGCATAAATTATATATATGGCTAAGCGGCTATACAAGAAGGTCCAGTACAAGCTTAATAGGCCGAATCTGAAGCCTATCGATGTCTTTGGCCTTGCTATTTTTTAGTGACAAGAAAATTGACCATATTTCCTGAGGCGTTACCGGAGAAAAAAAGGCTCTGTGGGGGTTAGAATCCTTTAGGAAGCTCATAGCGCTGTCATTGTGGGAGCATTGCATAAGATTCGTTAAATAGTGATTAAACTTGGTTGCCAGTTCTTGACCCTTGAGTGGTTTATTATCTACTGTCAATTCAAAGTCGTCGTACTGGGGGTACGTGGGTGCAAAAGTTTATTCAATTCCCGCCACATGACATCCCGCCGGGAGGAAGCCTCAGAAAACATATGTTCGAAGTATATTTTTTTTAGTATAGCGTAAGAACTTTGTCACAAAGTTTCGGTACTTTTGAAAAGCTACAAAATCGTCCCTGTTCTTTGTTTTTACAAACTTATGGTACAATATATCTTTTTTACGGATCATCTTCAGACATTCGTCTGTAATCCATGGTTTCCTTATATTCTTATTTTTCTTGACCATCTTAAGAGGAAAATACTTTTTATATGCATCTTTATATGATTCTAGAAAAGTATCGTAGGCATCATCTGCAGTGGTGCACAGAAGTAAAGGGTTCCACCAAATAGAGGGAATTTTCTGACGAAAAGTAGTCAAAGTATTCTGATTAATATCGTGAAAAGCGAAAGATTCGGGGCATTGCTTACATCTTAGTATTTCTGTGTGCATTGAGAACATATATATAGGTAAATGGTCACCTATATGTACACCAGTCACACCGGACATGGTACTGCTACTTGTATCACTGGTTATAAATACATCAATAAGACTTTGGGAAAGACGGCATACGAGTCGGTTCTTTGATCACGTTCATGCAGCCGAAATAACCGAAAAGGAGCTCTAGATCACGCGAATGTGCGCTTGCCTGTAATATGTTAATGTTAAAGTCCCCACCAATACCCTTTTTGCATTTCCACATTTTCTTTCCTAGTGGTTTCATATTCTTTTTTAATTTCCTCGTAGCTTTTCTGCATTTCCCTTACTTCTTTTCGAAATTCACGCTTATGATCAGCGATCTCGCGTCTTAGGTCAGCAATGTCAGTTTTCATGAGCAACGCAATGCGGGATTATACACAAGAGCACACAATAGCAATGACACTGGGTGGTTGGCACCAGAGGCAACAGAAAAAGTCACTGAGTAAGCGAACAAAGATTACTGCAGAATATTCAAACCTGTGAAATAGGAAGGCGACTATCAGGCGACCGTTCTGTTCGCTGCCTCCGCTGCCAAGTGATGCTGAGGTGGACGGAGCGTTCTTTTAAAGGATCCACTTCGTCACGAAAGCCACACGTGGTCCAGGAAACAGGGGGTGTGGCGAGGCGATGTGGCGAGGGGGTGTGGCGAGTCTACCCGCTAACCCGCACTAATCGACTTCAATCCATTCACCTCTTAAGGTTAAGGTTAAGCAGATTCGAGATAACATAAAAATGCTATCAAATATACTTTAAAAGTGGAAATTAGGATTCCCCATTTTTTTTAAATCTCATGTTCTCTTAGAGCAGTAACCGAAAGACACAACGGCACTGTATACAAGAAAAAGTTACGTTAATTTTGAGAACTGCGAGTGTTTGTGTCTCAGTGCTGTTTGTATATAACTGCCCATTCAAACTATAAGTGGAAGATATGGATGTATTGTTGATGGTGTCCCTGAAGGCCTTCACAAGCGCACAGGGATGCATGCGAATTAACAAGACATTAAAAACTTTACGCCATTTTAAACACCATGTAGAGAAACCATGAAGAATATTCCATAATATGTTGCCTCGTAATATGCGTTATAACTTAAGTTATTCTAAACGTAAAAGATCATTGGGAGAGATGGGCAGTGCCTAACGAAAACTGATAGTATATACGGACAACTTTACATTAAATTGAGAGAAATAATTAGAAGAGAACATGATGGGCCTTGGGAACTACAGACTACGCAAAATATTTCATGGTTCTGTCTGGGGAGTGGCAAAATATCTTCCGACGCAAGGTAGGGTACCGAACTGGAAAACTAGAAATCACATTTTTGAAGGCCCCGGAACCGGTTCGGAACGGTTCCTTCGATTCGTTCCGGTTCGGGTTCAGTTCCAAAATGGCGGAAAAAAATACGGTTCCGGTTCAGTTCCGGTTCCGGGCAAAAATTCGGGTTCGGTTCCGGTTTTAGGTTCGGTTCCGGTTCCGGTTCGACACCCTGCCAGTAACATGCCCGTTACTGTGCTGCAACTTATTATGCTTGGGGACTACCCTTGAAATGCTTAGTGGAGCCAACCTGGAAACACGTCTGTCCACCTGTAAGGTTGCGTGTCACACTTTCGCCGTGTACGAAATGGTATTAATAAAACGCTCCGGGGTCTTCACACTTTGATATCAGACATCTTATGTTTCAACGAGAAAAGTATCTTCCCAGTAGTGCACTTGTGTGTAGCAGTGAAGACGAGTTTAAAACGGCTCGGCGGGATGCGTTGCATAAAGATTGATGTGGCGGTACGGAAGTATTTATTAGAAGTAACTGGGTAGATTCTTTCATATTTTACAAGACCACCTATTCTTCCCAGCAATGCGCCTATGTAGAGCAGTGAAGTCGAGTTGAAAGGGGCTAGGTACATGGGGGTGTGGGTTAGGTATAAGGGTCAGTAGTATCCCAAGGGTACCGGGGCTCCTATGGAAGCATTCAATTGAAGGCATTAGGGCCGTGATTCTGTAGTAGCAGGCTGCCTATATTGCGCTTGGAAAAATGTCTTCCCAGCAGTGTGTGCGTTTTTCGATGTGATGCTGAATTTAAAGGGATTTGGTGTACACCAGGGCTGCACTTATACGAAAATCCCAACTTGGGAGCAGGAGGAGAAGGAGTAAACTGTATTGAGCCGAGAAAAATAAAATGAAATAAATGTGCGCGGCCCCTTCTTAGTTGAGAAAGCCGCGAGGGACCGCTGGAGTTCGTGCTATTTTTTACATCGTTTCTTTTGCTTTTTCTCACAGGAACGGCGAGAAGGATAGGAACTTTATTACCGAGGTATCTGCCTAATTCGCTGCAAATGTCATCGAAAGACGATAGCCTTCAGCCGCGTGAATGCATCCCTGCTCTCCTCCGCGAATCTATCACGCGCTCTTCCCCTCCCGCTTCGTTCCTCCCGCGATAAGAACGGGGGATACTTGCTAAAGTCAATTCAATTTTCGCGCGTTGCACTTCTTGCGAACCATTTATTGGGACCTTTTGTTACGGTTGAACTGGGAACGCCGCACGTGTTCCAGTCTCATCGCGTGCTCTCTTCGTATTTTGAGTTAAAATATTGTTTTCAACGCGTACTTTTTAATTTACTCTCTCAGAAGTCAAGCAGGCGTTTTCTTTTAATTAAGAGAACACTGGAAACACCTGCTATGTATTGACTTTCTTCCTCAAGTAAGCCTAACTTTTTTTATGCTGAAAAATGTTGACTGTGGATTATATTTCTAGACATATTAGATTGAAAAGTTTTTGCCTATATTAATGTCTCGCTCAAGTCTTCATTCCAACTTTGGGCCTGTCGGCTTAATGAGGCATACAGATCAAACTTTTCGCTTTTGAGTGGCCCATAAATGAACTGCCATCTTAAACACGGAATCGTACTTTAGTGCCCCCCCCCCTTTTTTTTTATCCAACTGCAAGCACTGTGTTGCTAAGGCATAATTGAAAGCATATCAGCAGTAACTATACCTCTGAAGCATTTCCGTATCAAATAATCATAATCATCATACATTTCGCTAAGAAATTCAGCCACGATAATCAGGCACGCACAGATGCAATCACTTCCAGCCGAACTATATCGGCACCATATCGACTCGCTCCTAAGCAGTCCCAGATTCGAGGACCGTGGAACAGTAGGCCACAGCTAAACGCAACTCCTGGGAATTTCCCGCGGTGCGCAGCCCTAGACACCGCCCCCTCAATTTCTGCACTCCCCTCCTTTCGTGGAAGAGCCATGGGCTGTCCGAGTGCCGGGGCATGAGGAGAAACGGAGCGACACTTCACTTAATTTAACACGTCCAAGCAATTTTAGAAAGCCCTAGGAGGGATATCTCTCTCTCTCTCTCCCTCTCTCTCTCTCTCTCTCTCTCTCCTCCCCCTCTCTCTCTCTTCTCTCTCTCTCTCTCCCCTATCTCTCTCTCTCTCTCTCTCACACGCACACGTACAGACAGGCACACACACGCATGCCCACGCGCGCACGCACACACACACACACACACACGCACACACACAAAATCAGCGCATTTTTTTACGTCGCTAGTGGGAGATCTGTTGAAGCTGGCTTATTTTACCTTGTAAAGGAAAACATGTTTAACCACTGCCTGTACTCTCTCGGAACAGTATAGGTGAAATGAGGTTAGGTGGAACAATGTGGCAAACTGCAGGATCTTCATTATTCTCCTATTTCCTACATTTGCAGGCCGGTATTGTGGCTCTTGCGGATGGTTCGCGCTCAAAACATTTGGAAGAATGACGTAATTAAAGTATACTCCTCCCTTAGCTTAATGGCTAGGATGTGGCACTCGACGCAAATTGCGCTCCAGTGAGTGTGCCGTAGCCGCTCAAGATGTGCGAACAAAAACCAGCTTCGACTGCGCGTCGATTGCGCGCGAACTTCTTCAGTGCTGAGGCTCGCATGCAGATGGCGCTTCACGTCTAGGCGGCAAACTCCTTCCCGCTTTGTCCCCTTTGCGGGCTGTTTCCAGATGGCGCCAAGGTGCGTGATGTTTTCCCGCTTTGGAATGTAGCGGCGAGGAGAAAACGAGGGACGTCAATAATCGCGGCAGTTAGTCTAAATAGGCGGGTAATTGAAAAGCGGGAGGGCATTTTTGGACTTCGTGATTTTTGGCATGATGTTTGTTTATGTTGTCAGTGGTTTGCTCTGATATCCGTGGCGGTCAATCGGAGACGATGTGTTTGAGTGTGGGGAATTCTAAGCAGTTTCCCGAATATTACCGCGTATCGAGAATTATACATATTCGGTGCCAGCTGGCGTGCTTTGCATATGTATGCAACTGGAGCAGGGGCCAGGGTGTTTACTTTGCGGCGTTGCGTTTCTTTCCCTTCATTTCGTCTCCGGCCACCACCACCATCATCATCATCGGTATTGAACTTTATTATTGTCACTCTACAAAAGCTTAGTTCATGCCGAAGGGCGTGCTTTCACAATTAAAAAAAAAAAGAAAGCAGTGGCTGATGGTGATAATAACAACTTTATTGTGGCCAAAATTGGGGGAAAGGAGGAAGGGTAGTCTATTCAAAGGCCCGTTCACACTTGCGACACGAGCGACCAAAAGATGCGCTTTCTGTCGCTCTTGCCCCGGCATCGGTTTCGTCAGTACCAAGAAAGCAGTACCAAGAAAACAATTTACGTGGGTCCGCGCCTCGAGGGGAGAGTGCAGGACATCTCACGCTACAGACGCCCACTTCGGAAAGTCGGTTGCCGCAGGGTATAGCGCGGGCTGGCGCGTTCCACTTTGGGGGAAATGTGAAAGCCTGTGGACAAAACGATCTGGTCCCGCCGGACGAGGAACCGACGAACTAGATGGATATGACGATGACTACTACTACCACAGTGAAAAGCGACGGCGGAACATGTAAAGAAACAATTTCAAGCTTGTACAAAGGCGTGGTGATGTGTCCTTCTGTGCTCTAGCCTTGGTTCAAGCCTTGGTTCAAGCCTTGGTTCAAGCCTTGGTTCAAGCCTTGGTTCAAGCCTTGGTTTAAGCCTTGCATGACTGAGTGCAAGCTTCGCCCGTTTTTTTACCCTACTGACATTGAAAAGTTTTCCTATTAATGTGAACTAATGCACTCCAAACGCATATTCGAGTGATGGTGCGTATATATGCTTGTGGTTCAAATGGTGTTTTCAACAGCGTGCGACTTTGATGGCGACGTTCGTTTGCCAACGCCTCGTGCATCAAAAGCACACGGAGTTTTCTTTCGCAAGCGTGAAAAATACGTGGAACCATAGCCATACAAAATTCTCTTAAAAAGGCTTTATTTGGTCCCGGCGGTCAATTCCTGCGCCGTTAGGGCGAGCTGGGGAGACCTGAACTATCCTGAATTAAAAATAACCCCTTGTCGCCTCGACTAACGCGAAGCCTGAGAAGGAGCGAATCATGCAATAAGTGTATTCTTGGCGCCTTGGCGTTTTTGCCAACGGAGATAAAACCGTTGGGGGGTAGAGGTATACAGCTTTGCTGTAAGTCTTTGCAGCACGAAGCGTTCTAGAGCGAGGCGTCGGTAAACGAGTGTCCCGGTGTTTTAGTACCGTGACTGCATGATACTACTACGAGGCAACGACGACACGAGACGGCGGCAGCCCGAGCCCCTAAGGGGTTTCGCCCCTAAAACTGAGATTGAACTGGCGCTAGTTGCCCCATCTGTGTATGGCTACAGTTGAAGCTCACGTTAACCAATCACCGCGGAATATTTATTTGAAGAAAAATATTTGTAATATACGGAAAGTATTAGGCCTTTGCCCAACTTCGGTGGGAATCCGAATCGGTTTTGCAGGTGCACGAATATAAAATACGCGTTTCGAAATTTCGAATAATGCAAATTCGTTATTGCGAACGTTTACTGTAGGCAGGCACACACAACACCCGCAGGTGTGTGAGTGTTTAGTTCAACTTCACAGAGTCCGGGGGCAAGCATGCAGCGTTCTTATCGTTGAAAACAACAACAACAACAACAACAACAAAAACAGAAGCTTTCATCTGACGTGTTGTCTAGCCTATGCCCATGAGCCAGACAAAAGAGAGTTGCTTCGCAGCAATGCACAAAAAAAAATTGCTTTCGTCGTCGTGTTATTGGAAAACTTTCCCAACAGGGGGAGGTGTTTTGATATCGATCAGTCTAGGTTGAAGTGGGCCCAACTTTTTTTCCCTTTCATTTCGCCTTTCCGGACGGGTACTCTGTCAATATTAGCGCTCGAATCGCGCGATCAGCGCCCTTCTCGTCTCATTTTGTGTACTTTATCGCGCTCCCAAGCTTGTTTGCCGGGCTCCCTCGCTTGGGATCTTTGAGAGTCGGGGCGAATTTCTCGAAGTTATTCGTACGTGAAGTGTTTCACTCAAATGATCGAACTGAGCGACGAAATGATCGAACACAACACACACACCACACACACACGCACGCCACGCACAGCAGACGCACGCACGCAGCGACAGCAGCCGCGCGTGCGCGAAAAAAAAACTATTGGAGAAGGTAGGGTTGCCAGAACAGCTGACGGTGCCTGCTGTGCACTAGTTGCTTATAATACCCAGTCTTAGGGGGTGTGTGATGGTAGCGACAGCAATGAACCATGATTTTCTAATATACAAGTCCTGTGCTCTGCAGGCGCGCAATTTATATTGTGTTGTCCCAGCGCTTTCGGCGCGCAGATAGCGTCAGTACAACCCGACGATGACAAAAATTTAGACTGGAATTTTAATCACGAGCATTCCTTTGAAAGATGATGAACTCGAGTATGCACCCGCAAATGCGGGCAAAAATGGTGCCGCCTGCAGTAGTGCGGCAAGGGTGGAGAAACAGCAGACCTGGCAGCCGCTCTCCTGTCGTCGGAGACCCGGCTGTTCAAAGCCATTGCTACGAATAACCCAAAGGAATTCATAATGCTGTGTGCCCTGACTGACATGATTGCTGCAGGAGTGCGTGTCTGACGTGGCGGAACAGGTGGCCCTTGTCCAGATTGAGCGTGAGAAAGCATTTGATTGGGTGTCTCACGATTTTTTATTCGCACTTTTGGAAGCTGCTAATGTAGGTGATGCGCTGTATCAAGGCATTCAGGTCTGCTGCAAACACTGTACTACACAACATGCCGTCAAGTATGCGTTCTCTCAAAGCCAGTTCAGATCAGGGGCCGAATTCTCTAAAACGACGGGGCGTCGCTATGAAACGACGGGGTAGCGCCATGCGAATGCATGTGTTCTGGGGTCGGGGCCGTCGCTTTGGGGTGTTTGCGAAGGGACTGAGCCGCAGAAAAACAGTGTGGCTTGGGCGCGAAGCTGCAAGCGAAACGACGGGGGGCAGTGGGTGTCACTTCGTGCCCTTGTCACACTGCTTTTCTGTGGCTCAGTCCCTTCGCAGAACACCCCAAAGCGACGGCCCCTACCCCAGAATACATGCATTTGCATGGCGCTACCCCGTCGTTTCAAAGCGACTCGCGTTTTTTTAGAAAATTCGGCCCCAGGTCGTCTGTTAGACCGGGCTGCCCGCTTTCGCCTCTATTGTTGGCGCTGTACATAGAGGCAGTTTGTCTTCGCAATTTACAGGTTACAGAAATCGGCTTACCAGGTGGTGTTATATCAAAACTATCCAGAACCAAATTATACGATGTTGGATAGTAAATGACTACATAACCGTGGTAAGTCGTTTTCAAGAGGTGTTATAGATAATAGATAACTATCAGTAGCAGTGTTAATACGAATAGCACGAAGGCGCCGCTCCTAAGCCGTTCCAAACGCATCACAAAGCCGCCACCGAATGAACAGCGCCATGTTGGCCCACTGGGATCTTGCAAGTTTCGTTAAGCTAATTAATTGAGAAGGATGCTAAATTGCAAAACTAGAAACAATCGTGTTTTCTTTCTTGCACTCGTTGGGACTCCGCCCCGACAATACGCTTCTAAGTACTGAAGGTACCCCAATTATGGCAGTTAAAAACTCACTTGTCCTTTTTTCTATTTTTTTTTCTAATATTACTTTCAGTTGTATTTTACCTTTGCTGACCAATCACCTGAGCACGGCTGAATGTCAATTCTTGTTTTCTGTTCGCTTCTGTTTCATATCTCAGTCCCTGTTGCTGCGCAGGCAAGAACGTTTTTAAGCGGCCTTCCATTTAGCTTCCAGTGACTTGAACTGGCCTAATTCAATTAACCAATTTATTACCGGTAAATTATTACTCAACGAGAAAACATATAGTATGTACACGCTAGAGTTCCCATATAGCTCCCCAAGGGGAGCGATATACAGGAACTATAGTGCCTAGAATACACTCTAGCAGGAGCTCTAGCTCACTATTGGCGGTGAGCGCGAACACAGGCGGCGCTGCGAAGCGCGCCTCCGTGACGTCAGCTTAGGGATTCTCACATTTGTCGTCTGCTTCACTCAGGATCGCTCTCCCTGCTGTTTCTTTGCGCTCGGTCAACGTCGGATGCTTGTCCGCACCAGAATTGGCGTTTGGGTAACTTTTTATCATAATAATAGGCTTAAAATCGCATACACTAGCTCATGGTGTAAATTAAAGTATAGTTTTGGATACCGCTACGGGAGAAACATTGCCGGCGCCACCCCATTCCTTGCGAAGGCGGTCCTGTGAGGAGCGCGAAGAGTCGGAGCTAGGCGTCAGCTTCTCATGTTAGCATTCGAACAAAGGAACAGTCAGCTGCTAATAACCGACAACAGCGAAATGGAAGACCAAAACAATTCTAGGCCTTCAGGGCTGTCGGCTTGGCAGAAGGCATCACGATTCCCGGTAATCATATGTAAGGTAAAACAGTTTTTGCAACCTTGCCGAACGCTCGAACGCGTTTTGTCACATCACTTTACGTTGTCAAGGCATGAAAGTTTGCCGACATGCACTATAGACTGCAAAACTGTAGGTGAGTTCCAAATAACCCAGTGTGTATATACGCGCGTGCTGATTCTATACCAGGCATCTAACCAGTATGGAGGTTTATTGAGCAAAACGAGTCACGTCTTCGTTAAATTTATAGTAACACATATATGTTGTTAAGACCTGGAGGGATTTTCGGAACATTTTGCACAGCCATATCTTCCCGATATTCGGATATGCGTTATAGGAAAACTGCACTCAAGAGGAGGAGGAGGAGGGGAAGAAACTTGTTAACATTAAATCGATCTGGTTAGTGGGCGGGTCCTCAGTCCAGGACAAGAGAGTAAAAGTAATTTTCTTCAAATCATAGAACGCCATCCCGAGTAGAATAGGATTTGTTCTTTGCGCTGGAAGGGTTGAAAACAATAAAGAGCTACTTGGAATTCTTCTTCGATTTCGAGTCTTGCAGGTATACTATTTATTCGTTAGTTAGCGAGTATATCATGCCTTCAACACCGTAATCATGTCATCATTGTTCGAGTGAGAGTCAGTTCGTTATGATAACGATATAATAATAGAAATTCGGAGCACAAAAGCCGCCTTCGAGTACTGTGGACCACGTTGTTTAGGGCGCGATCGCGGTGGCGTAGCACAAACTTCTCATTGTATTTGCATGTGAATAAACAAAGCACGCTGCGGATATGCACCTTCTTGCACGCAGCCGTAATGAAAGCCAATTTGTGAAGAAGGGAATGTATGCCATACAAAATGAAGGAAATATCCACACGACCTTTGTGAGGCTCCCAAACTCCTAATAAGAAGTTGGTGACGGCGCAGAAAAATTAATGCGTTGGGCAGAAAAAAAAAGCAAGAAAACATTAATCCGATACAAGACAACAACGAAAGAAACAGAAGAAAGCCGCTTTATTTCTGCTGTGCGATGAGCGTGTAGAGGCCGCTGCTTGGTACGTAGTATTAGACTGTTGAGTCTTCATAGGAGCATCTCAAAAATACTGCAGGGAAGCCTACGCATTTTGAATACTTATCGAGAAGCTCTGATCGCTGATCCTCGCGAATAAGCAAGAAAGGACGAGTTACACACGATCTTCTGACCGATACTCTGAAGAAAGTTGTTCTCTATCTCTTCGTGTGTTGCAAACTTGTGGGGGATACAGCTGAAATTATTCAGAGGCGTCAGAAGCTGGCAAAAATAACTGAGTCGCTAGAAATACGCTTTTTAACGCACTACAGCAACGAAGCGGGCGATTTCTAGCCCAGGCAGTGTTGCCCCTCACAAGCGGAGTGTAGCAGACGACAGCGGCGCGAATCCCTAAGCCGACGTCAGAGCCAGGGGGCGCCACTCAAAGATCTCACCGCCAATATAGGAACTCAAGCACACGCGCATAGGCGGCGCCTCTCCCATCGAGGAGCTGTGCGTTATTTTTTAGAACGTGCGCCTGGCGCCGTGTATGGGTGGAAGTTGGTACCGCGTGGTGGTGTTCGAGTTGATAGCTCAGCCGAAAGGCGTCGCCAGCTGCTCTAGTGAGAGGCGTTCAATGAAGAGCTGCGCTTTTTCTGTTCCGGCTACACCTTGTCTATAAAGAATATGGATTGTTGTTGCAAAGGGAGAAGAGGAGGGGGCGGGGGAGAAAGTTTACACGCTTGAAATAAATTCCGATTTTTCATTTGAATTGAGTCAAACACAGTTTGCAAAGCTTGATTGCTTCAAACATCGGAGTACGTGTCAAAAAAATGGAAGATTTCGGATTTTGTGTGAAAAGGCTTCAACTCGTGGTAGCAAGCACTCATGGGAATCTAACCGCACGTTCTGGATAAAATAACGTCGTACATGACGTAAAACGTGACGTCAGCGGTGAGATTGCGCGCACCTTCGTTGGTCGCCGCCTAATGTAACAGCTGCTATCACGGAGGCCGACCAACAGGAAGCGTGGAATCCATGGAAGAAAAACCTTTTCTTTCCTCCATGATGTGAAGATGCAGATCGGATCACGGCAGAGAACGAAGACGGAAAAAGGATCAACTGATCACGAGGAGCCAAAATTGAGCATGAGGAAGCATCATTGAGTATCGAGGAAGCACTTAAACTGCATATATGTTTGAATATCAAGATCACATGTATGAAGAAGGACATGTTGATTCATAACCGAGCTTTCACATATTCGTTTAAAAAAAATACCCCTGATTGAAAAAATACCCTTCCCCTCCCTTGGCTCAGTTTCGCGTGATAGATCTCTCTTCTTTCTTTCTTCTTTTACTGTCTCTTAAAAAACTCTTTTTGACTTCAATCCAGTTTGTTTATTTTTTATTGGAGTTACCCGTCTTAGGTATCTGGTACGGGTTGGGCTTTTATTTTACTTTATAGCTCTTTATTTTGTCTGTCGTTCGGAGGGAGTGCGACACTCCGACATTTTATTTTTCTGACGGTATTGATTTAACCGGGCTCGCTACCTGGCATGCCCTAAGCGCCACCTCTACAGCTGAATGGCCAAGAGAATGCGAACGTATTCAGAACATGTGCTCCTAGATGGCGCAGTGGGTCACCTACTTGGCTACTTTGGTTATCGAACGCCAACTCATGCTCGCTTATATTAACTGCGCCACGGTTGACAAACGGCTGATATATTGGGTGGTATCTTTCAGATGGTAGTAGCTATGAAATTCTTAAATATTAATTGGAGATTGTAGTATTATAACAACCACGTAATATAGTGAAAGAGACCAACACCTGTGCGTACCTTGCACATGCGGTGCCACCGCCCTTTTTGTTGAAAGAGAACAGATGAGTTCATACCCTTTCATTGTACACGCGGTGCGCCAATATGGCAGCTTTATGATGTTAGTGCAAGCTATCTAATATGGGAAACAATTCTGTCCTGTTCCCAGACAATCTTTGGGGGGAGAGGGAGGAGATTAGAGCGTCCACAACCTCGGCCTCGATTACCCATGGCGTAGCGTGGTTTATCTGCGCTGATAAGAACTGCACCATGCGACCTCACAGGAGGAGCGAGCCATTTAGGCCAGGAAGCCTAGAGGACGGAGGGGGAGAGGGCGTGCCCAGGAACGTTACAGAAATGCCAGTAGGCATGTACCATGCTATGAGGATTCCTCAAGTGCGGGTGCTTGAGGGAGCCTCCAGACCGAGCGAAAATATATCCTAACGGAAGTGATGAGGGCTTTTTTTTTTTTTTCGGTGCCATCAGCCCAGCAAAGAGCAATTAGAGCATTGGCGAACAGAAGGGGAGGAATGGGGTCATTGTAAGGGTTATCACAGCCATAGCTAGCGTCGCGGCATAATCTGAGGGCGAATTCTAGATATAAGCCCCAAATTAAAGGAAGATAAGCAGTCGTAGATATTTAGTTTGCACAGGTCACATAGCATATGCCATCATTACGATTCAAATGGGGAGGCTCTAGTTGTCGTAATATAGAGAAGGAGGCCAGGGGAAGAAAAGCGAAGAACCCCGCAGGACGCACACGTTCCGCGTGGTTTCCTACGACGCAAAGCGTCGTCGCTGGCGACGGCGACAGCGTATTGATCGGTCCGATGAAGAGGCATCCGCGGCATCCACTCTACTTACCGCGAGGTCGAGGTGAGGCCGTCCGTTTCGACCCCGTCCGCATTGGGGGCGACAACATTAGCGAGCGTGCGCGCGCGCCATTCACGCTCTCCGGGAACGACCGCGGCGCACATCCGCAGCTTCCTTCGACCCACGGTGAAACGGCTCGCCGTCTTTCATTTCCGCTTTCATGCTTCCGGGTGCTTCCTCCTCTCGGCCGCGCGTATCACAAGGGGGCCCGTATTATTTCCGCGCGTGACTGGCTTTGAGCGCTGTTGACACGTGAAGCCCCGTACGGCGCGGGCCTCGCCCTGGCCACGCCATGGGAAGCCGCCGGCGGGGCCGTTAGCGTGGTGGCGCGATTTTTTCCCCTGGTCCTCTCATTAACTCGCAGCGACCAGTTGGCCGACAGTGAGCTTAGCGGCTGTCCGGTGGGCACGAGAACGCCGGGGGTGTTTTACAACGGAGCTGTACCATGCTAGGCTTTCATACATTCTTCAATGTCGTCGCATCGAATTTCTCTGGGCCCTACGTGTTTTTTAAGGGCTATGCGTTTCATAGCACGCGCTCCAACTCGGTCTGGCCCAACCCAACCGCACAGAGGCCTGTGTACATCGGTTTGGCATCCAAGATTGTGTCTACAGGTTGAGTGGGCTTGTACGGTGTATATCGCAGCGACGGCGATACCACAGCGGTCGTCGTGACTAAGTGAATGACTTTCCAGCTCCAATTATATAGCCGGGCGGAATGGCCTTGAAGTTTTCGAAGCAGCATTTGTGGGAGGGTTGGACAAAAAATCTTAGCGCGTGGTGACGAGACGATGAGAGCGTGCAGCAATGTGGACGCAATGTAAGAGGTTTTATTCTCGCAGAGCAATTGCAATAAAATTAAATAGAAGAGCTGCGCACTGCTTGGCGATAGCCAGGTGAGCGTGAAATACGATCGACAGCGGGAAATATAACAATATTTAGCCTAACGTTTGGACCAGGGACCGTCTTTTTCTTTAAGACCGGCCCCTTGTCGAAACGTTAGAATAATTTTTTTTTTCGCTGTGACTACTCAATCGTATGGGTGACCTTATAGCCAGAAGAGATATATAATATATATAATTTATAATATATATATATATATATATATAGATATATATATAGAGATATATATAGAGAGAGAGTAGAGAGGAGAGAGAGAGAGGAGGAGGGAGAGAGGGGGGCAAAGGACATCCCGAATAATTTTGAAATGATATTAGAACAAATACCTCCAGGTACCCTGCCCGAGCAAAAATAAGTGTATGTTGTCGTTTAAAAATGTGTACAGCGCCTCGAACAACCCTGATAAATGGATCGTGGTTGCTCTTCCAGGTAAAAAAAGAAGAATGCAAAAGCCGCGAATCATGGAAAATGCGAAAACTAAAAATTCACAACTACTTAACTGCAGACAGGTGCGCCACTACGCAAGCGGTTTTTTCTCGACCTTGGTCCTGTGCACGACAGCATTCGTTCATTGCCGCGTCGGGCAGGCCTAGGGTTTTGTCATTTGGGAGCGGGTCGATCGGCTCGACATGCTAAGAGAAATAACAGCATCGACTACTCCATCGACGACTCCCATCTGTCGTAATGCTAAGTCAGAGAACGCTAGAGCGCCGTGCGAATGCGCAAAAATTTTGACAGCTTCATGCGGGACTAACAAAAAAATATTCCGTTCGCTGTTGTTTCGTTGTCCAGGTGAGCACACAAAATAATTGTTGTCGGTCCCCCTGGCGATTTCCCCTTTTGAATCACACCCTCCTGGAGGCTGAACACGCCACGCTTATCGATGCGTCGTATCCAACGCGCACGTCATGTCGAGCTCATACCACGGCCAGAAAAATGCCTGGAACCCTGGTCCGGCCAGTAATGTAAAAACGCTGCCCTGTCTCTGTCAAAGCTCTCATGTAAACTGCAGTAGATACAGGTGAGTGAGAGCGTATGTATTTCATATATTTCGGGCTATTGTTGCTCTTTTTTTGAAAAAAAAAAAAACACACGCAAATCGTATGGGGAAGATAAAACTGGATTTGGAGGTATATTCTGAGGTCTCCAGCAGCTGCTCACACCTTAGCGGTACAAAGAATGCTGAAAAAAAGGTGGACTAATTAAACACCGTGACTTAACTACTTCGGTAAAGAAAAAAACCATTGGCCGTAACTACACATGACGACCAATGACATGCACTTTTTTCGATCTCGCTAACGATCCTTGTCTGTCGTTAATTTAAGAGGTTTTAAAGATTGTGTACGAGTATGTGTGCGCCTGTGTGTGTTAAAATCCTGGTTCAAGTTGGCGAAACACCGCGGGTGAGGAAGAGGGAGAATATATTGAAAGTGGGCGAGGAGGGAGGATGAGGGAACGGCGCGGAAGAAAGAGGAGGCGTTGAATGTTATTTTTTCCCTTTGTTGTCGGCGCCTGGATCTGATCTTCCAGAGCTAGGAAACGCCGTCTGCACAGACCACGAACTCCATCTGCGTCGTAAACATGGACGAACAACAACAGGTTGGCAATGTCCAGAACCGCGTCGTCTCTGGCCTTT
>JABSTR010002461.1:0-56412 GCA_013339765.2 Haemaphysalis longicornis | reverse complement strand
CCTGAAATAGAGGAAACATGCGTACCTGAACTCACCTATTACTCAGAAGTACTTCCCCATATACTCAGTCAAAGATGAGTTGAAAGGTAAGATATGTTGTCGCAGTAAGAGCTTTGTAAGGAAGCACTTTTTAAGGAGAATCACCATGCGCCACTCCAACTGTTAGATTCTTTCTGACCACTTGAAATAACTCTATCTAACACTTCAATGTTTGGTTTGTTTGCCAATTACAGGTTTCTTCCGGGACAAGCTTGGCTCATACGAGAACTTTTACCGCGTCTTCGGAGCCGTAAACATTTTAGTTTCAGTGCCTTTGATTTGCATTACTTGCCGGGACAGAGCACAGAAAAATACTGGCAGGTGAACAACTACTGTGGCCTCTCTGTGGATTAAACAATGTAGTTGCATAGTCTGGTTGCTGCCATAGCTGCCTCGACTATTTTCTGTGGCCGCGTAATTAAGGGATGAAGATCCACTGCCACTGTACGTCTCTGGTTGCTGCCAGCAGGTATGTGTGCGTTCCAGCGTTATTTCACACGGAAATGAGAATATACCAAATCTAATGACCCCAATGCCTGGCCGGAAGCCCTCAACAGACCTCTAAACGCTACACTCATAAAGTGAAACTTACCGATGATCACCCAGCAGTCGACGGACACCTGCCGCATATTTGGGCTGCACGGCGCAACCTCACTGAACGCTGGAAGCCTAAGCGCCACAATACGACGCTCAGCAAATACGTTGCACTCCTGTTGTGCAACCGAAGGAATATGCCTCCACTATCCATCGGCAGAGGTGGTTCTTGTTATGCGACCAACTCAAAGGCACACTGAGCTCCAATCGTACCTGGCATCTCTTTTGCCACCTACTTGAGAGCAGCAACTTCCGCACCCACAGTAACAAACAAATTTTTAGCTATTATTTCATCATCATCATCATCACCAGCCTATCTACGCCCACTGCAGGGCAAATGTCTCTCCCATTATTCTCCAATTACCTCGGTCCTGTGCCAATGTGACCAATTATCCCCGCAAACTTCTTGATCTCATCTGCCCATCTAACTTTCTGCCGCCCCCTGCAACGCTTGCCTTCTCTGGGGATCCACTCTGTTACCATTAATGACCAGCGGTTATCTTGCCTCGCATTACATGCCCGGCCCACGTCCGTTTCTTTCTTAATTTCTACTAAAATGTCTTTAACACCAGTTTGCGCCCTGACCCACTCCGCTTCTTCTTGTCTTCCCTTAATGTTACACCTTCATTTTCCGCTCCATTGCCCGCTGAGTCATTCTCAATTTAAGTTGAACCCTCTTAGTGAGCCTCCAAATTTCTGCCCGTAGGTGAGTACCGGTAAGATGCAGCTGTCATACACTTTCTTCTTCAGCGACAATGGTAGGCTGCTATTCATTATCTGAGAATGTCTGCGATATGCACCCCACCCCTTTGTGATCCTTCTAGTTATCTCTGCCTCATGGTTGGGATTTGGGGTCACAACTTGGCCTAAGTAGATATATTCGCTTACCACTTCCACTGCCTCGCCACCTATCTCAAACTGCTGTGCTGTCCCGAGATAATTAATCATTACTTTAGTTTTCTGCATATTAGTTTTCAGGCCCACGGTTCTACTCGGTTCGCCCAGTGCGGAAAGCACGCTTTGCAATTCGTCCCCCGAGTTACTTAGCAAGGCAACGTCATCAGCAAATCAGAGGTTACTGAGGTATTCTCCATTAACCCTTACACCCCCCTGTTCCCAATCCAACGTTCTGAATACTTCTTGTAAGCATGCTGTGAAGAACATTGCAAAGATTGTGTCTCCTTGTCTGACACCCTTCCTTATAGGTATTTTACTGCTCTCCCTATGAAGGATGATGGTAGCTGTAGACCCATTGTCGATATCCTCTAGTATTGTTACATAATGCTCATCTACCCCCTGGTTCCGTAATGTCTGAATGACTGCTAGGGTTTCGACCGCGTCAAATGCTTTCTCATAATCTATGAAGGCTATATATAGGGATTCAGTATACTCAGTGCACTTCTCTATCACCTGATTATCGTGTGAATATTGTCCATTGTTGAATAACCTTTACGGAACCCTGCTTGTTCTTTAGGTTGACTGAAATCTAAGGTT
Organism: Haemaphysalis longicornis; assembly: GCA_013339765.2. Taxonomy (NCBI): domain Eukaryota; kingdom Metazoa; phylum Arthropoda; class Arachnida; order Ixodida; family Ixodidae; genus Haemaphysalis; species Haemaphysalis longicornis. Next base: position 54,285 of record JABSTR010002461.1, on the reverse strand, counting down.
GCAGAGATTCGGTTAGCGATTACCTTGGTAAATACCTTGTAGACTACTGACAGTAAGCTGATCGGCCTGTAATTTTTCAAGTCCTTCATGTCGCCTTTCTTATGTATTAGGATGATGTTCGCGTTCTTCCAAGATTAAGGTACCATTGCGGTCATTAGGCATTGGGTATACAGGTTTGCCAGTTTTTCAAGTACAATTTCTCCGCCATCCTTCAAGAGGTCTGCTGTTATCTGATCCTCACCAGGCGCTTTGCCCCCTTTCATTTCTTTCAAAGCCTTCCTTACTTCTTCGGTCGTTACTGATGGGATGTCTATCTCCTCTGAACTACTGTCTCGTTCGGCCTTATCCTCTATGTCCCGGCTACTGTACAGATCCCTATAGAGCTCCTCGGCCACTGTGACTATTTTATCCCTATTTGTGATGACATTGCCTAGCTTATCCTTAAGTGCATGCATCTGATTTTTCCCCACGCCAAGACGTCTTTTCACTGCTTTCAGGCCACCTCCGTTCTTTACAGCGTATTCCATCTTCTCCATATTGTACTTCCGTATGTCAGCAGTCTTACGCTTATTGATTAACTTCGAGAGCTCGGCTAGTTCTATTCTGTCAGCTGCAGTAGAGATTCTCATGGTTTGCCGTTTCCTGATTAGATCTTTCGTCTCCTGTGAAAGTTTACCAGTATCCTGTCTAGCCATAGTGCCCCCGACTTCTACTACACACTCCGTGATAATGCGTGTAAGGTTGTCGCTGGCTTCCTTTGTCGTAAGCTCGGCTTCCTCGTTAAAGGGGCCCTGAAAGGCGTTTTGAGCACACTAAATTTACTAGCGCAATCGTTAGATTGGGTCGTCAACATCATCTGTGCCAAGTATTACTCTTTTACGCGCAGCGGAAAGCTCACACTTTTGTTGCAAAGTTTGTCGCTTTTTTCTCACCCCTTTCCTTCGTGTTTTTGGACGCCGCCATCTTCACATGTCTACATCATCGATTCCCAGATGTTCGTCATGAGCTAGACATCCTGCTATTGGGCGGCTTTTTCACGCACTTCCGGCAAAGAGATGAGTCGTCTGCTCAGCGTCGGCTCGCCGGCTGATCTGCCAGCGGAGTGCCGGAGTGCTTGGACTTTTACGACAAACGAAACAAGTGTAAACAAACGCTTAACCGTTTGTATTGAATGCGACACGGCCATAACACGACATGGATATTGTCTTACTTGAGTACGTTCCATAAAGAAAGCGTTGAGGCCCCGTGGCACTTCTTTCTTGCAATCGCAGAGAACGCCCTGAGCCGAATGCCCGGGTTTGACGCATATATTTTATTCAACTTCCAAACAATCCAGAGATGTGTTTCGAACGAACACAACGTCACAACATGCGTTGCAAGTCCGAACCGCGATTGACAGACGATGGGTTGCCTCCTCCTGCTGCTCGTAAAGTCGGCACTCACCTCGCGCGCGGTTTGCGGGGACGAACAGCAAGTCACTTAACTCTGGCGCACAAGCCGAGATGGCTTTTAGCCACGCACACTGCACATACCCCATGCGAGGTTGAGTCGTACGCCGCTTGAGAAAGATAATGAAGACCATGGGAAGCACTATCCACCCGCAGAAGCACAACGTCGCATTTCATCGCGAAACAAAGGCGTCCACAACACACACACCATCGCCTCCTGTAATGTCAAACGCATCTCGCACTTCCAAATGGTAGTGAGTGGTACGCCTGCAGTGCCCATATGCCGCGATGTGGGGCCCCAAGCTGAACCGGGATCACGCAACCGTAACTGACTTCTAGAGCGGTTTGTGCCTTGTTGCCAGGACAACCGATGTTTGATATTGTCAAAGAAATGGTGCTCGCTCCAGCGCGACGAAGCTCAGAGCCGTGGCGGAGCATGTTTTGCCAAGGTTGCCGCTCTCCACCACGCACCGCCCCAAGCTGAACTCGCGTTTTGTGCACGGGTTCTGTATCGATTTAAAATGACTTTTTCACATGCCGCCGGCAGGAATTACCACCGCCACAAAATAAGACCCGGCACCAGCGGGGCCACATCTGATACGGCGCTTTGTGGATAAACAGTGCGCTGTGCATCCAAGGGAGCGAGCGCAGGATCATCCCCGTGCGGCTGCGATTTCGCCGACGATAAAAAGTCACGCGCCGCCGATATGAACTTCAGCAACGTACACCGCGAAGGGGCAAGGCCAGGCCGCCGCACAGATGGGGCCAGATTTTTCGTTCGCTTTTCCAGCCTTGAGCGGTGTGTCGGATTCATGGTGTCAACAAAGCTTGCCCGTAGCAGACGGCCGTGTAAGCAGCGCAATAGCAGAAGTACGTCACCGCCGAGGAGCGCAGCATCATGGGAGGGAAGGCTCGCTCGCCGTCATGCTCGCCCTCAACAGCGGTGAGTACGTTGAAAGGAGGAGGAAACGCGGCGCGACGATAATGCGCGGTTTTTGATTTAGGATTTCTCAGCTAATACTCATCGCTTCAACAAAATTCTTGCTGGAGGAGATTGCTAATACATTGCTTTATTTGGTTACATGTACATCCACGCATCGGCAGAAGGTATTTCAGGACCCCTTTAAGGCGGAATATCGGTTCTGCAGCGCGATACAGAATTCTTCTACTTTACGTCTTACTGTTACCTCATTTATCGGCTTCTTTCGTACTAGCTTGTTGCGGTCCCTGCTCAAATCTAGCCTAATTCGAGATCTTACCATACGGTGGTCACTACACCTTACCCTTCCGAGCACTTCCACATCCTGCATGATGCCAGTGTTATCGCATAATATGAAGTCTATTTCATTTTTGTGCTCCCCATTCGGGCTCCTCCAGGTCCACTTCCTACTCTCCCGTTTACAGAAGAAGGTATTCTTTAAGCGTAGGTTATTTCGTTGTGCAAACTCAACTAGTAGGTCTCCCCTGCTATTTCTACAGCCCAGACCATAGTTCGCAACTGCCTTGTCTCCAGCCTGATTCTTGCCTACTTTAGCATTGAAGTCCCCCGTAACTACGGTATACTGTGTTTTTGCTTTAGCCGTTGCCGATTCCACATCTTCATAGAGGCGTTCCCCTACTTGGTCGTCGTGGCTGGATGTGGGCGCATAGCCCTGCACCACCTTGAGCTTGTACCTCTTATTGAGCCTAATTACAAGACCTGCTGCCCTTTCGCTAATGCCATAGTATTCGTCTATGTTGCCACGTATGCTTTTATTGACTAGAAATCCCACTCCCAGTTCTTTTCTGTCCTCTAGAACACGGTAAGATAGGACGTGTCCATTTTTCAGCACCGTACAGGCTTCGTCTGCCCTCCTAGCCTCGCTATGCCCTATTACATCCCATTTAATGCCCTCTAACTCCTCGAACAACATCTCGAGACTTGCTTCGCTAGATAAGGTTCGCGCGTTAAACGTTGCCAGGTTCAGATTCCATTGGCGGCCTGTCCGGATCCAGGGATTCTTAGCACCCTCTGCTGCGTCACAGGTCTGACCGCCGCCGTGGTCAGTGTCTTCGCAGCCGCTGGGGACTGAGGGCCGAGGGTTAATTGGCCTATTCATGGGAGGTTGTGGCCGTTACTACACCAGGGTGGCCAATCCTGCTCTGGTGAGGGAGTGCATTACCGGCAATGGTCGCCGGGGTCAGGCCGCACCGGCAGCCTCTTTGTGCAATTCCATCAATACGCGGATTTTTTTTTTAATCCGGTGGGAATTGTCCGGCGCCAGGATTCGAACCACGGTCTTTTTGAACGTGAGGCGGGTGTTCTACCTCTACGCCATCGCTGCCTACTTATAAAATAATAATTTATCAATGATTATTATTTCTTTCAGTCATTTATTTATCAAAATCTTCTGTACAAGAATAATTCTCTGGTCGATCTAAGCACGCCGTACTCGTTAGTGACCACGCGCTTGGTGAAACTACAGATTTCGATTACATTTAATGAAAAGTAGCCCAGTAATGCTTGTTTTTGTGTGCATACACTGCACACTTCCCAGCGCGCGAAAGAAAACAGAACATAAAACGCATACACAAAATGGGCGTCTTCTTGATCTCGCACATTCATCAACTTTGTTCTAATGTTTAGTACTGCACTTGAAACAAATGAAATAAAACAAATTGAAGTAAAACAAAGGCCCACTCCCTTACGGGGCTACAATTCAGTGCAACTTCGAAATTGTACACAGATAAAGGAACATGAATATAAACAAGTTGAACCCAAGCCGATGAACAAATCCTCGTATGTCAAGTGGAATTACCAACTGAGTGTTTATGGAACCTTCATACCATTTTCGAATGGCTTTGCTCAGTTTCGGTTTCGTGTTTATCGTACATAATTCTTCGCGCCATTCATTGAATACTTCCGGAACATAGTGGTTCTGTATTCTTTGCAATGTGAGTACACACTCCAGGCTTTACATATCGCTGGGTTTTTGCGGGATCAAACTATTTTTTACCGCAACTCTAAATTCTTTAGTGAAATGGTGATTGTTAAGCACTACTTATTATAACATCTTGGGGAGCCGCGGCCAAACGTAGTCCTGTCCTGTCCTGCCCAGCGCTAGTCTTGTCCAGCGCTAGTCCTGTCCACTTCTTTCCTATCGTGTCCCTGTTAGTTCGCGCTGTTCCCCAAGATGCAAGTACACCAACTCGCCCAACTCGCCGCCCGGTTACAGTTTATTATAACAGTTGTTTCATTAGTAGTATAACCAGGGCTTGATAGTTTTTCTTTGTACCAGCTTTATCTAACGCTGTACCGTAGGTTGTGCTCTTGACTATTGTTGGAATTATTCGAATAATTCCTTGTTTGAGCAAGTGCCGAATAATATTATCCCACACGCCACTACGATTGATCTGGTGCCTTTTACACAGTAATCCTGACTGTGAATTGATATCTACCTTGTAAGTTGATTGATTGATTGTGGGGTTTAACGCGGCGACGCTTCAGAGGCGATGAGGCGCGGCGCAGTGGAGGGCTTGCGATAAATTTGGCCACATGAGGATCTTTAACGTGCGCCAAAATCTCGCACACACGGGTGTTTTTGCTTTCCGCCTCCATCAGAAAAACGGCCGCCGCTGCCGGGAATCGAACCGGCCACCTCGTGCTCAGTAACTCGGACGTGGTACACCATTGCAGCAATTGATCTTAGGTTGTTACATATATGCTTAACGTGGTTCGCCCATGTTGAACGTCGACTAAAACACATAACTAAATACATGACGGTTTTCTCAAGTGACAATCGTGGTTAATGGCAGGAGTTACCGTCTGAAGAATGCAAGAAATCCTCCTACTTATTGTTATAACTTTGCGTAGATTCCTAAAACAGAAAACCTTTGGGTTCTGCCTATTTACAAAAACACTATTTTCCTAGAGCCAATCAAATAATGTGAGAATGTCTTCTTTTAGGCGTTGCAACCCTGTACTAACGTTCGCGATACATACAGTAATCACTGTGTCGTCCGCATAATGGAAAACGCTATAATTTAATGGTACAACGGCGAAGTCTGTAGCATAAATGTTCAAAACCAGTGTTCCTAAAAAACAGCCTTCAGGCACTCCATATTTATGTGGCTCAGAACAGCTGTACGTTTATTCCTGGCCTAAAACATTAAAATGTGCCAGTAAAGTCGCAGGAAAAACACTGAAAAATGCCCCAAACCCATAAATATTGCCAATTATTACCATAATATTATGATCCGTGCTATCAGGGCCTTTGTTAGATCTAACATTAATAGCAGAACCCCTAGTTTATTTTCCATCAAACTGTTGCTGCAGCAGGATACCTCTTTTAACAAGAAAGTTTTATTTTTGTAGTGGGTAGAGCCAAATTCCACAGTAATATTTAATGAGAAATTTTTTGCCGAATAAAAGTAGCACGGATGATTCGTACTTTATCATTATGTGCGAAAATGATGAACGGAAGATAATTTGTTAGTAACTACCACAGTCACTCTTTCTGTCTTTTTTGGAGATTTTCCCAATGGCAGAGGTAATCTATTTCGGTATATCTCGTAACTCTCTATTTAATAAAGCTAATAGTACTTTTTAAAGGATATTAACGTTACTGGCCAGGTGTCGATTACGGACCCTTTCTAAACCCGCTGGCTTCAATCATTTTAAGCCTTGAATATATTGTCACGTGTTGTATAAGAAAGGGCACACGCAACGGTCGACGACGAGGCAGAAGAAACAGAATCTTCGTCTTCGGATCGCGAGCACTGGCCCCGGTCCCTCGGCTCTCGAGCTTTAGATTAGACCCTTGGCTGTCGCTGTTCTTTTGTGCCTCATTAAAACCCCTACCACCCGGAGCACGCATTCGCTGTACGCTACACTGGTGGAGGAGCTGGGTACAACCACCTGATGTCCAGTACCCCCCCTGGCTGCCCGGTACGGCCACGCTTTGTTGACACCCCGGTTCATCGGATTAGCCGCCGCCAACTCGGCCTGTCTCCTGAGTACGGCCTCCTTTCCAGCGACGCGCCGAGACGCCAAGTGCTTAACCGCAAGTAATGGCACAACCAGTTGCCTCTCAGGTAACGCTTCTCCAGCCGCGCACTCCTGCCGTCTTCCGTGGTGAAGCGTTCGAAGACGTCGAGGACTGGCTGGAGCAGTTTGATCGTGTCGCGGCGTTCAACCAGTGAAATCCTCAACAAAAACTTGGGCATGTGTACTACTCGCGGGACGACGGCGCCAGGACCTGGTACGAAAACCGAGATGCATGGGGTGAATTGTCGTCGTGGGATGAATTTAAAAAGGCTTCTGAAGTCATTTGCCTGCACAGACCGCCGGGAGCTCGCCCAGCAACTTCTGGAATCCCGAATTCAAAAAACCCAACGAAACGGTCGCAATGTTCGCGGAGGACATGGCTCGCCTATTTCGGAGAGCCGACCCCAAAATGTCCGCGCCGAAAAAGCTGCGACACCTAATGCACGGTGTAAAAGAGCAGCTGTTCTCTGGCCTCGTGCGAAATCCTCCTCGTACTGTAAAGGATTTCATCAAAGAGGCGACAGCCATCGAGCTAGCCCTGCAGGAGCGGTGCCGACAGTACGACCGTGGGGCCGGCAGATCCTCCAGCACCACTGGCACTGTGGTGGCTGCTGCGTCCACCGATGGATCACTGCGGCAGCTCGTCCGATCTATCGTTCGGGAGGAGTTGCAGCTGCACGGACTCGTTCCGCCCGGGCCGGCGTCTGCATCAGTCGTCGACATCGTGCGCCAAGAAATCAGGCAGGCCTTAACGTTTGCAGCCCCGGAACAACTGCCACAGCCGCTCCAAGCAGGCTATGCGTCGGTAGTGCGTCGCCAACCGCCTCCTGCGAGCGCCCCAGCGCCCAGCTGACTGCCTCAAGCCGACGTCTGCCCCAGGCAGCGGCCATCGGTACACGCCCCTGGCCGTCGGGAAATTCATTCCGAGGACAAGTGCGGAAGACTGACCTCTGGCGTACCAGTGACAACCGGCTCCTATGCTACCACTGTGGCGAAGCAGGCCATGTTTACCGCCGTTGCCCGTACCGCTAGGTTGGCCTTCCCGGATTTTCTCCTGCTGCTTCCCGGCCTCGCTTCGGGCAAAGACCTGCTGCAATCGAAGACTTCCTCGCTGCTCGCCGAAATGCCTCGCCCTCGCCGTCCCGCCGATATCGATCACCGTCCCCAGGGAACGACGCTCCACTTAGCCGCCGCGACGCTACAGATATGCCGAGGGGAAGATCCCCAAATCCAAGGCGGGGAAACTAGAAGCAGCAACTCCGGGAGGCAGGGTTGCTGATAGCATAACCCCGCAAGACCTTCGAAATCATGCGAAGCCGCCGAAGGAAAACACGACGAGGAGAGTGACTATCGCCGATGGTGGAAGCGCCGATCTCGTCGAATCTTTGGATGGACACGAAGTTGTTTCCCTTGTTGATACCGGAGCGGATTACTCGTTCATTAGTCTTACCCTCGCTGATCGGTTAAAAAAAGTTAAGACGCCATGGCCTAAGATTCAAATTCGCACTGCTGGGGCCACTTAATGACGCCGGTGGGGAAGTGCACTGGCAGGATCAGCATAGGAGACGCTACCTTCGTCGGCACTTCCGTGGTCCTAGCAGAGCGCTTCCGGGAGCTCATTTTGGGAATGGACTTTTTAAGAGAGTATAACGCTGTAATCGATGTGGGCGAGCACGTAATCACCTTATCGCCGAGCCCCCGCCTGCCGGAAAGCCAAGAATGTCGCTCATCGTTGCGGGTTATCGACGACGACGTCAACATACCGCCGCACTCCTGCATGCTCGTATCCGTCAACTGCGACGTGCGAAGCACTGTAGACGGCATCTCAGAACGTGTCGATGCGCTTTTATTCAGTCGCGGCGTTGCAGTTGCCCGAGGTGTCGTGCACTAATTGACGGCAAAGCAGAGTTATTGCTGACAAATTTCAGTAATGAGCACCAACAAGTCGCCAAACATACTGCAGTCGCCTTTTTCGAGGACATTCCTGGCGGCGACAAAGACTGCTTCGCCTTACAAGGTGCCCCGCCTGACGAGAGCAGTCCCGTTCCCGCGATTGATGTCAACCCCAGCTTGCCGTTCACGCAGCGCCAAGAACTCCGCGAACTGCTCATGAAGTTTATGGATTGCTTCTCTGCGACATCTGCGGTCCGACAGACGCCACTCACGAAGCATCGTATCATCACTGATGACGCAGTAAGACCCCTCCGCCAAAACCCTTATCGTGTGTCTACCAAGGAACGAACGTGAAGCAATTCGTAGCCAAGTGGAACAAATGCTGCAAGAAGATGTCATTCAGCCATCTCGAAATCCGTGGGCGTCGCCCGTCGTTTTGGTTAAAAAGAAGGACGGCACTTTACTGTTTTGCGTGGATTACAGGAAGCTAAACCAAGTGATTAAAAAAGACGTCTATCCGTTGCCCCGAATCGACGACTCTCTAGACCGGCTTCGCCAGGCCCGTTACTTTTCTTCCATGGATTTAAAGAGCGGGTATTGGCAGATCGAGGTAGCTGAGCGCGACCGCGAGAAGACCGCCTTCATAACACCGGATGGTCTTTTCGAGTTTAAGGTCCTGCCCTTTGGTTTGTGTTCGGCGCCGGCAACACTCCTGAGAATTATGGACACTGTCTTGTCCGGCCTCAAGTGGCAGACATGCCTCGTGTACCTGGATGATGTTATCGTTTTCTCGTCAACATTTGAAGAACACGTGAAACGACTATCATTCAGTCCTTCGTGCCGTACGAGCCGCCGGTCTTACCTTGAAAGCAGAAAAGTGCCATTTTGGTTATGAAAAGCTCTGTTTCCTCGGCCACGTTGTCAGCAACGCCGGCGTCACACCCGACCCTGAAAAGGTAGCCGCTATCTCCAGTTTCCCGACGCCCAAGGACAAAAGGACCCTGCGGCGATTTCTAGGCCTGTGTTCTTGTTACCGGCGCTTCATAGAAAATTTCGCACACATCGCGGCTCCACTAACCTGCCTCACCCGTAACGACGTCGCCTTCGTATGGAACAATGAGCAGCACGATTCTTTCGAGGACCTGCGCCGGCGTTTGCAAGAGCCACCTGTACTCGCCCATTTTGATGAAGACGCTGCGACCACATTCATACTGATGCCAGCAACGTAGGTCTAGGCGCCGTCTTACCCAATGGCAAGACGGTGCTGAAAGAGTTGTTGCTTATGCAAGCAGGACATTGTCCCGTGCGGAGACCAACTATTCCGCCACCGAGAAGGAATGTCTGGCTGTTGTATAGGCGGTCTTGAAATTCCGCCCGTACCTTTACGGCCGTCCCTTCAAAGTAGTGCACGACCACCACGCACTTTGTTGGTTGGCCAATTTAAAAAACCCCACTGGTCGCCTAGCCCGCTGGAGCCTGCGATTTTAGGAGTTTGATCTGACGGTAGTCTATAAGTCAGGAAAACATCATTCTGATGCAGACTGCCTGTCCCGAGCCCCGGTCGAGCGCCCCGGCCCTGAAGATGAAGACGACACGGCTTTTCTGGGAGCAATCGACGCCCCAACGTTGTGTAAACAACAGAGGCAAGACACCGAGCTGCAACCACTTGTGGACTTTTTGGAAGGCCGCTCTACACGGAAGCCCAAGCTCTTCGCACGCGGCCTAAAGTTCTTTTGTTTACGGAACAACATCCTTTACAAACGCAACTTTGGTCCAAATGGCAGAGCCTACGTTTTAGTTGTCCCTGCGTGTCTTCGCCGCGACATACTACAGGCCTGTCATGACGAGCCGACTGCGGGTCACCTTGGTTATGCGCGTACAACTTCCCGAATCAAGCAGAACTACTACTGGCCGAAGCTTCCTGCGACAGTGAAACACTACATTCGCACCTGCCGCGAATGTCAGCGACGGAAAACACCGCCTGGACGCCCAGCTGGTTTACTGCGACCTGTACAAATACCGAAAACACCTTTCCAACAGATCGGCATGGACTTTTTGGGTCCCTTCCCAACCTCCTCTTCGGGAAATAAGTGGATAGTCGTCGCGACCGATTACCTTACCAGATACGCCAAAACAAAAGCTCTTCAGCGTTGCACTGCGCTCGACGTGGCTCAATTCTACATAGACAACATTGTTCTGCGCCATGGAGCACCAGAAATTTTGATCACGGACAGGGGAACCGCATTCAACTCGGCGTTGGTACGCGCCATCATGGATCTCACCGGTACTTCACACCGAAAATCTACGGCCTACCACCCACAGACGAACGGCCTGACCGAACGCTTGAACAAAACTATTGCAGACATGCTAAGCATGTACGTCGACTTGGAACACAAAAAATGGGGCGAAATTCTCGCATTCGTGACGTTTGCCTACAACACGGCCAGGCAAGAAACTACATGCATGACGCCATTCGCTCTCCTGTACGGACGCGAGTCAACAACGATGCTGGATGCCATGCTCCCACACGACCACGGAAATGCCGACGAGACTGCGCAAGCGATCGCGCAGCGCGCCGAAGAGGCGCGGCAGCTCGCTCGGTATCGCATCAGAGAACAGCAGGTGCAGGATTCCTCTCTTTACAACGCTCGTCACAGGCACGCTTCCTTCGATCCTGGCGACTATGTATGGGTGTGGACCCCCATCCGACGTCGAGGGATAAGCGAAAAACTTCTGAAACGCTGTCACGTGTTGTATAAGAAAGGGCACACGCAACGGTCGACGACGAAGCAGAAGAAACAGAATCTTCGTCTTCGGATCGCGCGCGCTGGCCCTGGTCCCTCGGCTCTCGAGCTTTAGACTAGACCCTTAGACTGCCTCATTAAAACCCCTACCACCCTGAGCACGCATTCGCTGTACGCTACAATATTGTCGCGTAGCTAAAGACAATGCAGCTGTCTTGAAGGAAAACAAGTTTGTTGCAGCGACATTGCGCTCCCCTAACAACTCAAAGAGAACGCAGGCCTCGAAACAGCAGTCAACAATGTGACGTCCGCAGGCGAGAGACGGCGAATCGAATACCGCTGTGGTCGACCCCGGTATTTATCTTTCGGCGTGGTGATTTCTCGAAACGTGAAATAACAGCGAGAACACTGGATATCAAATATTATTCTAAGATAGTGACGCCAGTGTCAAAGACCCTCCCTATCAAGATAGCCCATGCGGCATTTAAATCTGTAGGTCAGTGTACTCTCTCGTGAGTACACTCATTTGTAATCATTTTTACTCAAACTGACGTGTGGCTACGATGATGAGTGAGTACACACCCAAATATAAATAGTGAGTACGATGACGAGTGAGTACAAACGTAAGTAGATTACTTGTTAGTATAGTACGCATACCCGCCACGGCGGCACTGTGGCTAAGGCGTTGCGCTGTTGAGCACGAGGTAGTGGGTTCAATTCCGTGCCGCGGCGGGCGCTTTTCTGATGTAGGCGAAAGGCAAAAACGCCCGTGCGTACGAGATTTTGCCGCACGTTAAAAATCCCCAGGTGGTCAAAATTATTCTGTATCCCTCCCCTGTGGCGTGCCTCATCGCCTGCATTGCATCAGCGCGTTAAACCCATCAATCAATCAATCGAGTATAGTACTCATTAGTAAATTATTCATGAGTATGAGTACTCATGAGTACAGTTCTTATGATTACAGTACTCATGATTATGCGTAGTTAATACGCGTGTGAACGAGCCCGGACGCCTGTGTACGAATCGCTTATATTTTGCGGTGCCGCTGTGCCGCTTAACTGTCAACGATGGTAAAAGCAGACAATGAAAACTTTCTTCTTGCCCGTCCCTGATAGGCAGTGCTGGCGTTTTCAGGTGGTCGCTCGCTAAGGGGTTGAGCGGTGAAATAGAAAAATTAAGTGGGTGATGGCCGGGCGGGGAACCTGGCTGCAGCTGCGGTGCTCTTAAGCTACGTGTTCATTGCTGCCGTTATTTTTGTTTTACAAACACGCGTCCTGGGAAAGCGTGGGTGCTTCGTAGCGCTTGCTCCGTTCAAGTTGTTGTAGGGAAGAGGAGGTAGAGGCTGCTAATTATGCGTTTATTACACTGAAGTCGGTCTCGGTTTTCAGCAGTTTTCGTAGACGCGTGGCGCGCTGTGTAGTCATTTCGTGAGCCGAACCGCTAATTTAAACAGTCAGGATTAATTTTCGGTATTCGCGTCAAATCGACTGCATGGCTTTTTTACTCCTAAATTGTCCGCACCATTGCGCTCAGCGCATTCTAACGATAATTTTTATTTAATTGATTGTAGGGTTCTACTTGCCGACGCAACGCAGGTGATGAGGTGCGCCGTAGTGGAGGGCTCCGGATTAAGTTGACATTCTGGGGATCCAAGGAGCCATGAAGACAAAACACAAGTTTGGTTCATCCAAAGACGGCCTCATTAGAATGATACCGACACTAGTTTTAACGTAAAATTCGCTCAAATAAGCTATATAATTAGGAATAAAGGGATTGGCCATGCGACCCACTCGCTCATTTCCCGCAACAGAACCTTGCCGCAACAGAACAGAATTGCCACGGTATGGTGGCGCCACCTAGGTTGAGTAACGCCGCCATAGGGTCGCTCCATTCCAACGCCGCTGCACAGGATGGAGACGCCTTTGCAATGGTCCCGTGCCGCCGCAATCCGGTCAACGTACTCAAAGCGTTGTTATTTTCATTTCCCACGACACCCAGCAATGCGAAACCGACACGATGATTACAATTTCCCCGGTAAACCGCGTTGCGACGAAAATTTCAGCGCGGTCTTGATACAATGGCTTGCTTCGGCAGCGAGCGAGCGATGACCCAAAATGGCGGCGCCAGCGTTTACGTGTCTGTACCCTGAACGGCGGACGCCCGAATAAAGGGACTCCAGGCTGCAGAGCGGTCCGTTCCTGTGATGCCATTGCAGATCACGCAAACACACGATTTAACGGCAAAATCAAAATTTTACCTTAAATTTTTTAATTTGTCAGTCAATGAGGCATCGTATGTATCCGGGCAAACGCTAGGGGCACTATAAAACGCGAAATATTTTGAATAAAACCAATTTGTATTGTGTCCTTATGGCTCCTCCTTTAACGTGCGCTGAAACATCATACACACGGTCGTTGCTGTTTTTGCCTCTATAATAAAGCACCCGCCGCGCGGTGGCTCAGTGGGTAAGGCGTTGCGCTGCTGAGCACGAGGTCGTGGTTTCGATTCCCGGCCGCGGTGGCCGCTTTTCTGATGGAGGCGAAAAGCAAAAACGCCCGTGTGTACAAGATTTCGGCGCACGATAAAATTCCCCAGGTGGTCAAAATTAATTCGGAGCCCTCCACTACGGCGCGCCCCATCGCCTGCGTTGCGTCGGCGCGTAAACCCCACAATCAATTATTCTATAAAAAAAGCGGCCGCCGTCGCCGGGAATCCGCGTCTTCATGCTCAACAGCACAACGCCCTTGCCACCGAGCCACCGCGGAGGGTGAACCGATAATTTTTCTGATGTATGCACGTTCATCTGGTTTTATTAGGCTCCCCGTTTGGTTACATTTGTCCTAGATTCACTAGGACAATGGTCTCGTGCAGTACCATTTACAAGTAAACATATAGGTCCACCGTGCAGGCTCGGCGATGAAATTTTCCGCTCCAATGAAAACAAAACATCCCAGTACACCAAAGCATGCTTGTGGTTTGTGAATCGGACCGCATAATAATACACATTTTAAAAAGCATTAATTTACGGGACACGTCCATGCCAACGTTGTTGCAAACACATGTGCCGTACTACAACATTGGCACATGTTCGGTAGCATTCGGTGGCGGCAACTGTTCCGTGGTTCTTGGTTGTGGAACAAATTCTGTAATAACTGGATACAGGAAATGTTCCATACAAATGTTGCAGCAGTAAAAGTCTCGTGTAGCTAGGCTACGAACACGTTCCATATTTATGTTCGTGTAAAGCTTAACTACAGGACATGTCCCACACAGGTGGGTCACAGAACAAACTCTGTACTAGGTGGAACATGTTCTATACAACACGCTGGCATGAAATGTACCACACAACGTTATTACAGTACAATTCCTATTCTTTGTAAGTACAGGAATTATGTTGCAAAGTCTTTTTACGCCATATGTTGTACCAATGAAGTAAAGATGCATAATTACCAGGGTGTCGAACCGGAACCGGAACCGAACCGAAAACCGGAACCGAACCCGAATTTTTGCCCAGAACCGGAACTGAACCGGAACCGTATTTTTTCCGCCATTTTGGAACTGAACCCGAACCGGAACGAATCGAAGGAACCGTTCCGAACCGGTTCCGGGGCTTCAAAAATGTGATTTCTAGTTTGCCAGTTCGGTACCCTACCTTGCGTCTGAAGATATTTTGCCACTCCCCAGACAGAACCATGAAATATTTTGCGTAGTCTGCAGTTCCCAAGGCCCATCATGTTCTCCTAATTATTTCCCTCGATTTAATCTAAAGTTGTTCGTATATACTATCAGTTTGCGTTAGGCACTGCCCATCTCTCCCAATTATCTTTTACGTTTAGAATAACTTAAGTTATAACGCATATTACGAGGCAACATATCATGGAATATTCTTCATGGTTTCTCTACATGGTGTTTAAAATCGCGTAAAGTTTTTAATGTCTTGTTAATTCGCATGCATCCCTGTCCGCTTGTGAAGGCCTTCAGGGACACCATCAACAATACATCCATATCTTCCACTTATAGTTTGAATGGGCAGTTATATACAAACAGCACTGAGACACAAACAATCGCAGTTCTCAAAATTAACGTAACTTTTTCTTGTGTACAGTGCCGTTGTGTCTTTTGGTTACTGCTCTAAGAGAACATGAGATTTTAAAAAATGGGGAATCCTAATTTCCACTTTTAGAGTATATTTGATAACATTTTTATGTTATCTCGAATCTGCTTAACCTTAAACTTAAGAGGTGAATGGATTGAAGTCGATTAGTGTGGGTTAGCGGGTAGACTCGCCACCCCCCCTCGCCACATCGCCTCCCCACACCCCCTGTTTCCTGCACCACGTGTGGCTTTCGTCACGAAGTGGATCCTTTAAAAGAACGCTCCGTCCACCTCAGCATCACTTGGCAGCGGAGGCAGTGAACAGAACGGTCGCCTGATAGTCGCCTTCCTATTTCACAGGTTTGAATATTCTGCAGTAATCTTTGTTCGCTTACTCAGTGACTTTTAAATGCAGAGCATTTCTTTAACTCACGATGTCACCCGGCGTTGTCGGCGTTGGCGCGCCTCGGCGTCCGCAACAGCCGTTCCAGGTGCGCCTCTCCCCCACTCCTCGCCTGCTCTCCGCTGCTCCTCGCGTGTCTTTAACTCGCACTGTCACCCGTCGTCCCTCGGCGTTGTCCGCTCTCAACAACCAGGGGGGTAAAGCGAGCTCCGAGACCGTACGAATCGTGGGCGCTGACATGATACAATTCCCATGGTTGCCAGATCAATTGTATTCAGCCTTCTAAAAACTTCTGCCGTAATTATTTAACTAAAAGAAAGAACTGAAGCAAACTAGTTAAAAATAATTGCCTCAGTGATTAAAACTAGCTTCATAAAAAACTTTTAGTATAATTAAGCTCTAATTAGCAGAGAAAGAGTAAGTCCGTAAGTCAGTTTTGGTTTCGATTTCTTTAAGTGTGCTAGGAAGTGGCGAGGCCCTTGCGCCTGATTTGCGCAGTGTGTGTGTGCAGTCTCCGGCTCAGATCTGCGTGCGTGCAAAACGTATACAAGTTATACAACTCGGATGCACACGCTGAGCAAGTGCCTTCCCGGGCGCTTGCGAGGCTGTCATTCTTTCTTCACGTTAAACATCTTATCTATTCCTGAACTGACGCCGGAACAGCGATTCCGATCTGACCTTGACTACCGCAAGTTCACTACAGGCTACGGAGTGGCAGCCAGCGATCGTTCCCGTTGGAAGAGAAATAAAAGGAGGTTATATAATCGTTCGGTACTAGTTGTTTTATTCATGGAACTTCTTACAGCTCTTCGTGCTTCGAACTTTCGCGCAATCGTTCGTGAAGGTAGAACGAAAAAATAGGTAACAAAATGCGGTTTCTATTTTAATCAGTCACAATAAATCAATAAGTCCATTTCTCTCCTCCCGCGCTCTGTGCGGTAAATTACTGCCCATTCAATACTGCGCATTCAGTCCCGCAAGCTTTCCCTTTGAAGTGGTTGAAAGCAGCTAGAACTTGACGAATACAGATAGAAAGGAAAACGGAACACGCCGCGGACTGTATTTCGCATACTTCCTTGGCATGCATTCTTCCACTCCGTTGGCCTGCGATCGACCGCACTCTTTCGTTCATGTGCTTCAAAGCGCCGCGGCTCACTGGCAATATCAGCGTTGGCCCATGCGATGTTTTTTTGTGTGTGTCAATTAAGGTTTTATATTGAGCTAAAGCCACAGTTCATTTCACTTTGTTTGAAAAGCATTGAGCGACTTGCAAAATGTCACAGATATGGCAAAGAAAGCGGCACAGCGCAAAAATGCACGGAGATCATACGGAGACTCATTTTTCTGTGCGCCCAGTACGGATCAGCTGACTCCTTGGCGTCCTCGCGCATGCGATCAGTCGCATTCGAGCTTGTGCGCAAGTAGTTGAGCGTTGCCACATCTTGCTC
Organism: Haemaphysalis longicornis; assembly: GCA_013339765.2. NCBI lineage: Eukaryota > Metazoa > Arthropoda > Arachnida > Ixodida > Ixodidae > Haemaphysalis > Haemaphysalis longicornis. The sequence continues at coordinate 37,228 of JABSTR010002461.1, read as the reverse complement.
AAATAGTCTCAGTACATATAAGTAACACGTACGCTAAACCGAAAACACGTTGGTTACCTACCCACAGGAGATAAACTACGCAATGCTGTCGATGCCGCCTACACAAACTCAGCCTGGCCAGCGGTCCGCCATGTTACAATTAATCCCGGCCACGGTCCCGGCATGCTTTGCTAGCCGGACGCGGAAACGCCACAGTAGCACGTTGCCAGATTACAACCCATCGCTTTCGCCGTTTTTAGTAAGCAAAAGCTCAGCTGGCAACCTTCAAATCGTTGTATCATGTCTGCCACTGTGTGTCGTACGGTTCCAATGCATTGGCTCAGCGGCGCGCTTTCCCTCTAGAGTCAGTATATTATCTCTATGTCAACAACAGGTGCGGGCGCGCATGCGCGTGCTCCGGCGCTGAAAGAGGCGTTGCAGCAGCAGGTGCTACCTCCTCTCCCTCTACTGCGCGCGCTAAAGGCCCAACCACATGCAGCGTATTTTCGGCGTCGCGCGAGCGTCAGCGTCGTTCGGCGTCGACGAGCGTCAGCGCGCGCGCCAAAATGCATTGCGACGTGGGCTGACGCTCGGGCGACGCCGATATCTACGCTCGCCAGATATCGGCGCGAGCGGCGGAAGCGGCGCTGGTGCCAGTTTCCGGTTGTGCCAGTCCGACTCGCTGTTTTAATGGTGGCCGGCATGCTGAACATCGACGCTGGGGCATTAATAACTGCAGTCGCAGCCCGCCCCGCTCTATGGCAGGCTAAACACAAAGATAACAAGAACAAACCCCGCAAACAGACGTTGTGGGAGGAAGTGGCAGCAGCCGTGGCGCCTGGTGTTGCGGACGGAGGTAAGGCACTTGTCACCTGCGCTGCAGCCTGTGCGCATAGTTATTGTAACAAGTCGCCATTGTTTTCGTGTGTTTGTGCCGTAGAAACGGTGCAGAAAAAATGGAAGTCCCTGCGCGACAAATACCGGCGACTGTTCAATCTCGTGCTGGACGCCGAAAGAAGCGTCGAGCGCGCACGCCGGCGCGTGATTTCGCCGGTCCCATGCGGTTACTCGCCCTCTCCTGCTGGCCCGCGCGTTGACGCCGAACGACGCTGAGGCTCGCGCGACGCCGAAAATACGCTGCATGTGGTTGGGCCTAAGGCAGCGGCGAAGCGTCAGCGTCGAGCGGCCGATTCCGAGCGTCGAGAACGAGAGGCCGCCGCCAGTCGTCAGCGTCGAGCTGCGGATCCATCGAATCGAGAGCGAGACACGGCTTCGAAACGTCAGCGGCGAGCGGCGGACCCCGCGTTACGAGAACGAGATGCCGCGGTCGGCCTTGTTGACGTAGTCCACGACGTACGCCGCGCACGCGTAGTGGTCGAGGATGATCTGCAGGTCCATGTTGAAGTCGAGAACCCTTCCGATCCACGGGTTGAACGCGTTCACGCGCTTCTCGGCGGAGGTCCTCGCGTGAAGCACGCACGGACGCGACGCGCCAGCCCGCAGAATCTCCGAGTACTCCTCCCCGGACCGCACGTCGAAGGCGCGCAGGAACTCGTCCAAGCTCGCAAACTCCCCGTGCTCCAACGCCTCGTGCATTTCGTCGTACTTGTCCTTTAAGCGCCGTCGACGCACCCGTACGACAACAACAACTACAACTACCACCGCCAACTACCACAACCTACGCCCCCTGACCACCCCCAATGCTCTGCATTTACTCGTGTCCCTCGCGCGGGGGCATGCGACGGGGGCACTTTTATTTCTGTTGCCTCTGGTGCCAACAACCCAGTGTCATTGCTATTGTGTGCCCTTGTGTATAATCCCGCATTGCTTTGGTCATGAAAACTGACATTGCTGACCTAAGACGCGAGATCGCTGATCTTAAGCGTGAATTTCGAAAGAAGTAAGGGAAATGCAGAAAAGCTACGAGGAAATTAAAAAAGAATATGAAACCACTAGGAAAGAAAATGTGGAAATGCAAAAAAGCTGCGAATTCTTCACCAAAAGCTACGAGGAAATGAAAGAAGAATGTGAAACTACAAGAAAAGAAAACGCAGCTTTGAAAGTTTCAAGTTCGACGTTGTCATGATAACGGAAACCTGGTATACGAGTGACACAGAAGTGCTGCGCCTTTCGGGCTTCAACACATTCTTTCTAAATAGGTCCCACCGCGAGATGGGGGTGTGTTACAGCTCGTGTCTACACAGCTTTCTTGTAGTACAATGAACGAATTTTCGACAGTTACGACAAATTATGAAGCTTTAACGGTGCAATGTAAAAATGCTATTTTTGTTGTTGTGTACCGCCCCCCTGATGGAAAACTCGAAATTTGTTTCGCATTTTTAGAAGACTTTCTCAATTTTGTATCGTCTTATGGTTTACAAATAACTATTGGTGGGGACTTTAACATTAACATATTACAGGCAAGCGCACATTCGCGTAATCTAGAGCTCCTTTTCGGTTATTTCGGCTGCATGAACGTGATCAAAGAACCAACTCGTATGGGCCGTCTTACCCAAAGTCTTATTGATGTATTTATAACCAGTGATACAAGTAGCAGTACCATGTCCGGTGTGACCGGTGTACATATAGGTGAACATTTACCTATATATATGTTCTCAATGCACACAGAAATACTAAGATGTAAGCAATGCCCCGAATCTTTCGCTTTTCACGATATTAATCAGAATACTTTGACTACTTTTCGTCAGAAAATTCCCTCTATTCGGAGGAACCCTTTACTTCTGTGCACCACTGCAGATGATGCCTACGATACTTTTCTAGAATCATATAAAGATGCATATAAAAAGTCTTTTCCTCTTAAGATGGTCAAGAAAAATAAGAATATAAGGAAACCATGGATTACAGACGAATGTCTGAAGATGATCCGTAAAAAAGATTTATTGTACCATAAGTTTGTAAAAACAAAGAACAGGCACGATTTTGTAGCCTTTAAAAAGTACCGAAACTTTGTGACAAAGTTCTTACGCTATAAAAAAAATGTACTTCGAACATATGTTTTCTGAGGCTTCCTCCCGGCGTGATGTCATGTGGCGGGAATTGAATAAACTTTTGCACCCACTTACCCCCCGTAACGACGACTTTGAATTGACAGTAGATAATAAACCACTCAAGGGTCAAGAACTGGCAACCAAGTTTAATCACTAACGAATCTTATGCAATGCTCCCACAATGAAAGCGCTATGAGCTTTCTAAAGGATTCTAACCCCCACAGAGCCTTTTTTAAGGGCGAAGCACTTCATAGTCGGGCCTACTCCTGCTTCCACCACCGTCCTCCGTGCGCAGCCTAGCAACGGAGCTAGCTACCGTGCCTAGCAACGGCGCCGGATTTCCGACGCGTGAGGGCGCTCGCATAGCGCCTCCTCTCCCCCCTCGCCTACTCTCCTAAAGCCCCTTTACTACTCTCCAGCTCGCAACACCCTCTCTCGGCGCGCCAGCCAGGCCACTACACTATATTTAAAAAAAACAGCATCCGGCGCCAGGTTTCGATCCGAGGACTTTGCGGCCGCAGCGCGACGCTCTACCGACCACGTGCTACCGACTAAACCACGGACGCTTTTTTTTTTTATTGCACATTGAACAAACAGTCCCTACAATGTCTACAATGCTGTTCTAAAACGCATCAGTGTCGGTTTAAAACCCGCTCACCGAACTTCGGTTGGCGAAAACTATTATAAACATCGAAAGAAGACAATTCCTCCAAAATGGGTAGCCACGTAAGCTCCGGGCACTGCATATTAATGACTTCCTTCAGCATACTGACATTCTGAGCAAAGTACTTGCTGACAGTCTTCGCGTCAGCATCAGAGTGGCGCACCGCCATCCGACTCAGCCAGATGGCGTGTAGGCCCAAAAGCATTATCAGGTCGTACGGCACACTGTCATGTTTGTCTACGGGAAGGAAACGGATTCCATGGGGTGTCACAGGCAAGTCTTTTTTCAGGGTACGCTGAAGAACGTCCCAAAAAAAGACGGCATCCCAGCAGTCTAGGAAAACGTGGTCTATTGTTTCGGGTTTTTTACACAAAAGACATACTGTTGTCCATGGCACAAACAACCCTTTTTCAGCCATCCATGTTTTGACTAGAAGAGTTCCCGAATGAAGCTTAAAAAAGAATGTTTTTATACATGCTGGGACTGCCATCTTTTTGACGCGACACAATACATCTTGCCCTGGCCCAATACGGTACATAGTTCTGTACAGCGGTACTGGAAAAAGAACATCTCTAAGATCTTCTAACAGACGTTTTCTTGAAACACTTGAAAGGTATTCAAGGGAAAACCTTACACAGAGGAATCTTAAAGATTCAACGGTTTCCTTCAGGTAACCTTTCAATGTGTAACGTTCATCAACACTGGAAACAACAAACTGCGGGAGTGAACCCACCAAGACACTTTGTAGAAATGTGCGCAGAAAGGCATCACTCGCATCGCGAAGAAACATAAATCTGCTGACAAGTTGTCGCAAAAACAGATGTGATAAGCCCACCCCTCCCGTTCGAACTTTACGAAAGAGATTCGTACGGCTGGTTCTTTCCCATTGGGAACCCCAGATGAATACAGCAAAAATACGGTGCATTTTCTGCACATTTACTCGCGAACAGTGTATTACTTGCATCACATACCATAGCTTTGCCAGGAAGAACATGTTGCAGACAGTGGCACGAGCGAACATTGATAGGTTGCGGCCTCCCCACCTCGTTGCTTTTTCACGCAATCTTACTGCTTCTTCCTGCCAATGCTTGCTACTATCTTGGTAGCACTCCAGCGGAGCGCCAAGATATCTTTTCGGTACCTGAAACCACTGGATGTTTTCAAAAAACTCTGGTTTGGTGGGCCATACTCCGTGCCACAGACCCGAACATTTTTCCCAGTTTACAGCACTACCGGTTTGTGCACAGAAATCTTTTGTAATCTTTGTCACTTTTTGCACGCTCTCTTTATCTGTAACAAACACTGCCACGTCGTCCGCATAAGTCAACAACCGCACTTCACTTGAGTTCAAACTAAATCCCCTAACTTCATTACTTTGGATTATTTTTAAACAAAAAGGCTCTAAAAACATGCTAAAAAGGAGTGGCGACATCGGACAACCTTGCCTAACTGACGATAACACAGGTACGCATTTGCTTACCTTTTTGTTTATAACTAACTGCGTGGTACACCCCTGGTAAGCCATATGCACTCCATTGTATAGCACTTCCCCCACATTTGCTTGTTTCATAATACAGAATAACACTTCGTGACACACTCTGTCGAAGGCTTTTTCAAGGTCAATCTGCATCATCGCAACGTGGCGGCACATCAAATCACAGCATTCCAACACACTCCGAGCAACATGGATATTGGTGACGATACTTCGTCCCCTAATGCCGCACGTCTGATGTGGCCCAACTAAGGACGTTATGACTGTTTGCAACCTTTTCGCTAAAATTTTCATCAGTATTTTATAATCAACGTTCGCTAACGTGATCGGGCGGTAGCCATTAACTGACTGCAGTTTAACCGGATCATCACATTTGGGTAATAGAACCGTATATGTCCGTGAAAATGACACCGGGAAACTATTATTCTTAATGCTTCTTTAAAAACGTTCAGCAAAATAACTGAAACTCTATCGTTGAACGCCTTGTAAAACTCCGCATTTATGCCATCCGGTCCTGGCGTTTTAGCCCCCTGCAATTCGTCAATTGCTTTTTTCACTTCGCCGAGTGTAAGCGGCTGTTCTAAGCCTTCCTTCACGTCGTCTTCTAACTGTGGTATCAACGGAAGAAATTCTCTTTTGAAATCTTCCATTCGCGGAGCACTATGACCAAACAGTTTCTCATAATGCTCCACAAATGCCTTTTCTATGTTTTTTTCTTCCCTTGTAAGTGTTCCGTGAAAACCTATTTCCTTAATTTCATTTTTTTGTGCATATTTTCTTTCATCGCCTAACGCCCTTTTAGTGGGTGTTTCCCCAGCTAATAATCTTTCGCCACGGGCCCGCACTGTGGCTCCCTGATAGCGTACTGTATCTATTGCCTCTAGTTTTCCTTTTATAGCTGCTATATCTTCGCCAAATAAACCAGGCATTTCACTCTCTAGTACAAGTAACTGGTGTAGATTGTTGCGCAATTTTTTTTCCGCTGCTCTTTCTATCCGTCTTAATGCGGTTGACCTGGATATTGCACACAACTTTACGTCCTGCTTTATTAATTCCCATTTTTCTGCCCAGGAAGGACCCACTGCGCTCTCGTGCTCGACGAAAATTTTCTCTACTTTTTCTTTAAACCCTGAATCTTTCAATAATCTACAGTTTAATTTCCACAGTTCCCAAGAAAACTTCTTATCCTCTTTTCTGCCGCCTACCACGAAGGACACGAGACAATGATCACTGAAAGATACATCCTTTACGCTGTAGTTCGAACACATTGACACCAGGTTCAGGCTCACGTAAGCTCTGTCTAGGCGAGCGTGGCTAGCGCCTTGGAAATGCGTAATTCTTAAACAGTTTTCTTTTGACGCAATGTGAGCAACGTCTTCCATTTCATGGCCTTCTAACATTTCATAAAGGAATTCGGCGCTTCGATCCTTCTGTCCAAACCCGCCTATTCGGTCTTCTCTCGCACAAACGCAGTTGAAGTCTCCCAAAAGCATTACATGTTTTTCGCAATTTAGATAGGTTTCAATGTCCTGAAAAAACTCTTCTCGTTCTTGTATTTTGTTTGGAGCATAAATACAGAGCACCCGAAAACGGACGCGACGCTGATATCAGTGTTAGTAACGCGCTTTACATCTTTAACGCATTCAAACAACGTCGTCAGCGGCGTGCGTTGGCGACTCAGCGGCGTTATAGCGGCTGCAACAACCCTTAACGGTCCACTTTAGCGACCACAAGGCGGTCGTAATGACCGTCGCATACAACGACAACACAAACAAGTGCTGAAATAAATACTGTCGTTTCACTTTACTTTGCGTGTGTGTGTGTGTGTGTGTGTGTGCGTGATTACATTCCCTCTCGAACATCTCTCGAACATACACGTTTTTCACCAAGATTTCCGCAGAGGGACAAACGAGGCGTGTTAAGCCGAACGTGATCACGAGGGGGTGTTAATGTAACTAACGGGCAAAATGCCACCAAACTTCAACAAACTCCCCCTCATAGCATCACCCCGTGCTTCACACTTCCTCATACTCCCCTTCGGGGAAATTCGGGGGAATTTTTTTCTCCGGTAACGACTCAGGAAATATGGTCGGTTTTCTTGTCACTAAAAAATAGCAAGGCAGACATCGATAGGCTTCAGATTCGGCCTATTAAGTTTGTACTGGACGTTCTTGCATCGCCACTTAGCCATATATATATAACTTATGCCTTACTACTGGTGTTTTTCCAAAAAAGATGCAGCAAGCTAAGGTCACGCTACTGTTTAAATCCGGGGACAAAATCAATTTTTCCAATTATAGACCGGTTTCTGTGCTTCCAGTTATTTTAAAAGGCTAGAAAAAGTAATCGCGAAACACCTTGTGTCCTTCTGTGACAAACACTCTATGATATCATCAAAACAGTTCGGTTTTCGTAAACATATGTCAACGAATTAGCTTTACTAACGCAAAAAGAATTAATAATCCAGGGATTTGAAGAAATGAAGGTAAGTTTAGTTAAAGACTTTTTCAAAGGATTTGATAAAATTAGTCATTTAACATTGCTTTAAAAATTACAACATTATAGATTCCGGGGGCTTTACTCTTTTTCAATCTTATTTAAGTAACCGGCAACAGGTCGTAGCAATAAAGGAACACACTTCACAAGAAGTAAGGGCTGGAGTTCCGCAAGGCAGTCTTCTAGGGTCAATCCTGATCAATATTTATATGAATGATATCGTAGAAATTACTGACATTGCACATTTTATTATTTATGCAGATTACACCAGCATTTTCTTTCAATCGTGTGATACTACTCAGCTTTTCCATTTAGCAAATATAACCCTCCAAAAGCTTCACAAATGGACTAAAGCAAACTCGTTAAAAATAAATACTAAGAAAACTAAAGCGGTGTTATTTTCATCAGCTCAAAGATCTGTTGACAGAAACCTCAGTTTGTACATCGGATCTGAAAAGATTTGTATAGTTAGTGAAATAAAAACATTAGGCATTGTTTTTAATGAACATGTAAAATGGGATGCCCATGTCGATCACGTCTGCACTAATTTATCTCGAGCGTGTGGGGTGCTTTGTAGGTTACGGCCTGTGGTTACATCAAATATTAAACTTATTCTTTATCATGCTATATTCACAGCTCACATCAATTACTGCAGCCTCGTATGGTCAACCAGTCCCGCAAAAAATATTAATAAGCTGCATTTATTTCAGAAAATGGCCATTCGACATATCGCAACTGTACCATATGACTCTCACACCAACGAACTATTTCTGCAGTATAATTTGCTTCCTTTCCAATGTATCTACAACTTTAATCTTCTAACAAAGTATAAAAATAGCTTGCAACACAACGGTGCAGCATATCTAAGTCTATGTAGTTTAAGAAAACCGTTGGACGTACCGTACGAAATTAGGGGAAGGAGTACATGGTTCGTGCCGTTTTCAAGAACGAATTGCGGCAATGATAGGTTGCAATCCCGAACTGCCCGCCTTTTAAATAACCTAGCCGAGAGTGGCATAGCTATAAATACAATTTCTAAGTGAGACTTAAGGAAACGTTTACTGCTGAACAAAAAACATTTTTAACTGACAATCTATTAAGCGTTGTCTCTCGTGGCAACCTTGGTTTAGCCAAAATTACTTGTAATATTTTTCAAGCGTTTTATTGGCATTGTCTTCATTCCCTGCAAACTTTAGCATCTAAAGAGTACCGTACACTGATTTTTGCCAATATTGTGTGTATTTACTTATGTGAATACTTCTATAGTGCAGATTGTGATGAGTGTATGCATACCTGTATATAACATGACTTTTTCTTCAAGTTTTGTCTTTTGCTTTTTCTGTGTCTGCACAGGTTCCGTACATATCCAATATTTCTCTTTTTATGTACCTGTGTACCCTGTTTTGTTTTGCAACCTTTATATGTATGTATATACCTATGAGTGCCTATATGCGTGTATGTATATCATTTAATAAGTATCTTTTACAAACTGTGAGCTATAGTGCGTTTTAATGCTTTCTTTTATGTTTGTATATAATATCGACATGTTAAGGCGAGATTTCTTTTTCTTAGGATTATTTCCTGTGCGTATGCTTTAAACTCCTGTTTCTGCTCTGCCACGCCAACCGTAAGGTACAAACACCTCGCCAAGCGGCAGTTTTGCAGCTTTTGTGTTTGTCCTCGCATTTCTATGTACGAAATGCTCAATAAAGTTGAAGTTGAAGTTGAAATTAGTTAGGTGACTGAATGAGCTAATGTGAATTATTGGGACTGGTGTGTTGATTAATTTTGATTAAAAGAATTAGCGAGTCAGTTAAGGCGGATTCGACGGTAGGACCAAACATGATATCTTTGGGGTCCTTGGCATTTGGAAATTTTGCAGCGTTCTCCTTCCCGACCAATCAGGAAATTTTGTCACGCACAACGTAGCCGCAAAGTTATGTGAAGACCGCCTGAATGCTATAAAAGGTCTTTCTTTATGCCCGTATTGCGCTATTATGTTGTTGCTATATTAAAATTGACATCTCGGACTAAAGTTAATAACTAATTGCCTAATGCATATTGTATATTCATCAAAGAGTTTTCAAAACGTGTGTATATATGAGGGGAGACAGTTGGAAAGAAACTAAACTGCAAGAAAAAAAGGGAGGGTCGATCAACTGGTTTGATGCAAGAGCCGCCCGATAGCATTCTTCAGTACCTTCTCTTTGTGTTACCGTTCTGCAGCCTCCCACAGGTGTAGCATCTCAACCGCCGAACACAGCCCCCTCTAAGCTGAGGAAGCGGCGATAGCACGTGCGCTTAGCCAAAGCGGCGTCAAAACTCTCATAACAGACCCTTAGCAGGCGTGGCCCAACTTTGCCAACGGTCGATTGCATGTTACAACACTTCCGATGATCAATCAGAGACCACCAACGAGACCAGTCGCGATTGTATGGGCGCCAGCTCATACTAGCATCCACGGCAAACAAGATCACCAACCTCGCGGTTCGAGATTTGACTCGCTTAGCCGGCGCTGATGAAGCCCGGCCCGAGTGCATGCATCCTGCAGTCACAGACCAAGAAGTTACTCAGCACTCTGGCCTCTTCCATAGAACGTACTCCTCCTCGCACAAATCGCTACCGATTAACCAGGAAACATTACTCCGCACCCTGTGGGCATACACCTTCCCACACAACGCCAGACTTCACCTCTTTGACGGGACACAACTCTCTCCATTGCGTTGCTTCTGTGGAGAGCCTGGGAACCTCATACACATAGTATGCGGCTGCGACTAGTGTGCCGTAGATCCATCCAACCTTCACGTTTCCATAGCGAATTCGGAGACAGCCATGGCCAGCTGCGGCCTGGAAGATCAGTTGCTCTTGATGGAAACGGCTGTCCATTCGGCCCCCTCGAATGAGGAGGCCTCTCTTAAACATTGCCTCGATTGAATGAAACTTCATTTTCTCTCTCTCTCTCTCTCCCTACAAGTGATCATTACTGCTGCTTGTGACTTCACTTGGCTATAATCTTTCCTGGAGCCCAATCGCTGTCACCAGTCGCTGAAGGGCCATTAGCAAGTTCCTATCTCCAGTGGTTCCCTATCCAATGTCGTCCTATACCCGCCGTCCAATGAGTCTTTAGAGCCATTCTTTCTTTCTAACAGCTCTGTTAGCAGATAAAAGATGAGCAGTAGGAAATTTTTCTAAATGCCACCTGCCACGCTTGGTAGTCGGCGCCACAGACTCGTCACACTACCATAGAAAACATTTTGCGGGTACAGTTAAAGGAGCTCTTCAACACCTTAGATAAACTCGCCGCGGTGGCTCAGTGGCTAAGGCGTAGCGCTGGTGAGCACACAGACGCGGTTTAGATTCCCGGTCGCGGCGGCCGTTTTTCTGATGGAAGCGAAAAGCGAAAACGTCCGTGTGTCCGAAATTTCGTCGCACGTAAAGATCCCCAGGTGGTCAAAATTAATCCGGAGCCCTCCACAATGGCGCACCTTGTCGTCGGCGTTGCGACGGCGCGTTAAACCGAACAGTAAATAAATGAATAAATAAATATAACTAGGTAAATAAATAAATAAACAAATAAAAAGCAGTAAATAAATAAATAAACACTTTCGAAAACGCTTTCAATCTTCTTCGCACCTGGAAGCACTGCGAAAACTATAGCTATTGCCAGCACAGAGCAACAGTGCGTGATTTGCTCGTCGCTGCGGATACACCTTCCGTTTCTGCTTCGCTTTTGTGGCTTTTTTAGATGGCTATCAAATGCGTTCTATTCTGCAACTTAAGGAAAGCCGGCAAACAGCCGCTACACCGCTGTAATGACGTCATTCAGCGGTCGAAGAACGCGAAGACCGGGAAGGAGAGAAAAATATTTTGAGCAAGTTTCTATGTTATCTGACGAGGAGAGAACAGTAATTTTTGGCTGAGGCACATTGCAACCCCATAGTATAATGCGTTGGTTGACTACTTTCTGCAAGCACTCAAGATTTAGACAAAAGTTGAAAAACGTTTTGCAGGGTCGCTTTAGTTTGGCGAAGACAAAATATTTGGACAAAGAAACCTTCATTATGAATTTGTTGTTATGCCGATTTGATAAGGAAACGAAAAACGAGCACAAAAAATTAACAGAAAAAAACACGCCTGCTTTTTTAGCTTCGAACCCGTTTGAACCCGTTTGAACCGGTTCGAACGGGTTCGAACCGGTTCGAACCGGAACGGAATGGTGCTCTGGAACTGAACCCGAACCGAACCCGAAAGGCTTGAACCCGAACCCGAACCGAACCCGAAAAAATTCCGGTTCGACACCCTGATAATTACCGTAAACCAATAAAATGGTAAATGTACCCTGTGCTACCATAGAGGTTTCGTAACAATCAACGCTCGCAGCATAAACGCAGCAAGAGAATGTGCTGGAATAAATGAATTTTCATTTACTCTGAATTGTTCTGCACTCACGAACTTTCAAAAAAAGGGTGCAAGCTCAAGACAATTTTGTTAGTGCAATCGTAGCAAAAGAAAGCATTGAGCTTGCAGACTTTTCTGCAAGCTTTGTTAACGCAAAACAATTCACATTGAATAGCAATGCATTGAATTACAACATATTCTCTGGTTGCACATAAGCTTCGAGTGCGTGTTACAATAAAAAATCTATATTGTATCACAAAGTACATTTATCACCTTATCGATTCATGGAAAGTCAACATCAGGCAATCTGCTGAGAGCCATACTTTCGTGGTTCCGTGGAATATCTGCTGAAGTTGAGGAATGATAATTAGCAATGCTGCCTATTTTGTATTGATGTAAGCACTTGTGCTCATGTTGGCTCATACTGAACCAAAAATGTTTCCAGTAACACCTCAAGTAAAAATAAAATCTTCCTGTATCTAATAATACACTTACACCAACAGGAAACAAAACCTCCCAAAGTTGCCAACAATTGTGTCTTCACAGCACTGAGCCACAACAGTGGCCACGTGCCATGAGTGAAATAAAAGACTTGTTATCTCAGACTGGAACATTTATTTCATCTACGCAAGCTACATGGCACAAAGCGGGTAAAAAAAACATGCATTTTAAAGCAACTGGATGTACACGATATCAATGGAAAGGGAAAAATGTCCAAAATATGAGGCCTTCTGCGTTCAGCGTTTGAAAAAGTTAGCACAACCCATCCACTTCATCTGAAACACTTCCATGCTTTCGATGGTTCTGCGGATTTCAGGCTGCATGTTGGTTAGTTTTATTAAGGACTGGCGGGTCCATCTTCTGGCCTGATGTACACAAGTTGACTGGAAGATAAGGCCCACCATAAGTTTCGTTGGACACACAGGTTTGCATCGCCACGACCAGAAGCACACATTCAGCAAGTGCAATCATGCAGACTCAATAATTTTCAGCAATCTATACAGCCAAATTTAAATAAAGATGTCAGGTACACCTTAATTTTTTTCCGCAAAGCTATCGGTGTAAGTGTCAACTGTGCTTTTGCTTGAAGTAAAGCTGCATACATAGAATCAACACAACCTTGACTTATCCGAGTCAAAATTATCAAAGTTGTAAGATTATCAAACATAACTCAAGTCAAGTTATCACAGTTGACTCATCAAAGTGACACCAAACGTGAATTAATGCCCACCTTTGAAAAAAAAACTGCCTCAATTTATTGATTGACTAATTGACTGGTTTAAGGCGCCAACGCTACTCGACCGATCCATAGCCCCCGTGTAGTGGAGGGCTCCGGATTAATTTTGACCACCTGGGAGCCGTTAACGTGCGCCCATGTCGAACACATGGGCGTTTTTCCTTTTTGCCTCCATCATAAATATGGCCGCCACGTCCGGAATCATGTTCGGGAACCTTCGGCTCGTGTTCGTATTGGCAAAGAACACTGAGTACAGGGCACAATGCTGAGAGAATCTTTTCAGGGGTAAATGGCACCCATACTAGCACTGTAAAACCGGCTTTCATTTAGACACAGATAGAAGGCCCGGACACCAACTCTGGCAAGAATCAGCCGCGCTGATTGCCTTCAGCGCCAGTGAACGTGCCCTCCCAAAGGCAGGTGGCGCAACATTTGCAAGTATTTTCTAAACAGTGGAATAATTTCTCACACAAAAACGGGGCGCTAAATGCAGCCTATAAGTCTCCTTGCTGACTCGTGCGCGAACAGAGGTATGAAGGTTGCCCTCAAGGCTCTGCGTTCTCCTCAGATTCTTTTTTTTTTCTACATACAAAGCTGTGTTCACTGTATTTTGAAGAGCAGAGTGAGCGATTGGATTATACGTAGCTGTACAATGCCACCAGGCAGTCTAATTTGGCCAGCTGTCAGGTTCGGGGGACAATAATAATTACAAAAAGAAACTGTACACGAGATTAGTTTTTTTTTGTGATGCTTGACATCCAAACAACATACACAATAAGGTAAAGAAGAACGGGGAACTCAGATACATTGGCTAACGGTGACAAAACTGCATAGAAAACAGTAAACACTTTGAGCTAACTGGAAAAACTCACAGTCGAAAAATGAAGCAATAGGTCACAGTACGTGGTTATTGCCGTCACAGGTCCGTGGCAGTGTGGAGAGGTCCAGGTGAAGTGTCGTGGCCGTGGTGGTCAAGCGCGCTCGCAGATCCCTTTGCCAAGTAGCGAACACAGCTGCCTTAAAGCGTCCCTGTTCATCAGCACTGCACGGCGAGACGACTTCCTTGCGGAGGAGAAGTTCTGAACGGGGCACCTGCAGAGGACTTCTTGGGGTACGGCACGGGTCTGGCCACCCAACCGCCGCGCATCCCGGTCCCTCTCCACAAATCGGAGTCTCTGTTCCCCCTTGGTGCTGCTTCTCTGCCGCCAGCCGCTGTCGGTCGCCGCTTCCGACTGCCCCGCGTCCGACGCAACGTCGTGCTCTAATCTCGAGTGCTCGTCGCCCTAGCCCGGCGCCGCATGCCTTGCGTCGTCTTCTTTGTGTTCTTCTTGCTGAGTTTTACGTATTTTCTTCTTGGGGTGGTGTTTCCTGTGGTCATGTGATTTCTTCGCATGACACGTCCCCCAACTCAAGCATTTTTACTAAAAAATATTCACACCCCACGCACAGTTTAATATCACTTCACAAAAATGTTCGCAGTCCTACCACGCAGAGTTCACCAAAACCTCGCGGAACTGTCGGCGGAACACTCGTAATATGGCACGCCAACTTCATTCCCAGCCTTTAACAGCATCATCGTACTTAATAATGGTACACAAGTACAACATAACACCCATGGTGACCAACTGCAGTCAAACTTCCTCAAACAGAACGTACACCAAATGAGCGTCAAGCCAAGACAACAACATAGCAGCGCTGTTGAGCATATTACAGTGAATTTGGTGGTTTTCGGCGTTTTGAGCACATTACTCTGCTCGGATACACAAGGAACGATTGGCTTGATTGACAGCCGCCTGGATCGCCGTAAACGGCATTCACCTGATCTCCACCTCACTGTTTTCACCACCGTAGTAGGCGTTTACACGTGCGAAAAAAAAACGGTGAAATGTTTGACTGCATACAATTTCTTCCACATTGGGCATGCTTTGTTTCCCTCTCAATGCCGGCCTGTGTCAGAGTGCTCACTCTCGCGGACGCGGGAAGTGAAACAAGACATTCTCAAAGCGGTATTTCAGACAAGATCATGACTCTTCGCCATGATGTTTTCTCTTCGCCACTGGCCACGAAGCGAACCGCAGCACGTTTAGAGCTTGCAGCTTGGTTTCTGGCATGCGTCTCTTTGCCGTGTTCTCCCAAAGTCTTTTTATTGCCAGCCTCACATCTGGCTTAGGTTGGGAAGCAGACAACACGCTTGAAAAACTTTATCCGAAGCTAAATTCCGGACATGTGATTCCTTGTTGTTTAGCGGGCTACGCTTTCGATGAAATTTTTGAAAAAGCAGGCCGTGATAATAAACATTATAGCGTCCTAGACGTGATTGCAGCAGCAGCTCAACGGCATAAAAAATGGCCGGGAATATGAAAACTAGAGATTCTGTCGCGGGTCGCATGGAGAAGGCTGCAAGAGGTACGCACGTGTTTGTGGGATTTGGAAGACAGCATTGGTGGTACAACCTAATACCCTGGTATCAGCGAGGATATATTGTAGGTGGGAAGAAAATGCTAGTGATGATTCCAGTGGGTTGTGCGATGAGAAAAGACCACAATCTCTGCAAGCAAATGGACCTTATTGTGCGCAGGGTGTTTGAGGCTGGCTGGTTAGACGCTCTCGAGAGGCTGACTTTTCGGAAGTGCTGCAGAAATGAAGACTTCAGAAAGGAACCTACTCTGCCAGATAACGAGGCAGCTACTCGGTGTTCTCGTCGTAGGGTGCTCACTGAGTTTAGCTTTCTTCTGTGTTAAGCTTGTCGTCGTTCGCACTGCTGCGCTATGTGGTGTTGACGCACTTTGCGATTGTTGGCGTAAATTGCGTTAAGCGCAGTATGGAGAATGCTCTTATTGGGATCGTCCGCTTGAGTGTGTATAATTATTGGTACGTCCCTGCATCTACGATGCAAAGCTTGATTTCATACTTGATGCCGAAGAATCTTTTCCTAACGAAAAGCGAACAAGCCATACAAATCGTGGTGTATCTAATGAACGCACAACATAAAAATTTTTCTAGTGTGAGTATTGCACGTGGAGCTACTTTGCCCATCTCACCCGAGTTCGGCTGTTGCTGGATGGCCGAATGTATTCCCTTTGTGTCCCGCCTTGATTGCAAATGCGGGACGGAGGACACTTGTGTGTGTTAAATGCGCTTGTTCTTTTGATAATAAGAAACACATCTGTTTAACTGAACAACAGGGCTGATGTCTTAAAAATTGCTGCCCTACTATGTGTACGGTGTTTCACGTCAATTTTGTTGTTTTCTATTCTACAACAACGAATCTTGCTGCGCGCCACGATCACCCACAGTCGCATTTTTGTAACACGAATAAAGTGTCAAAGTCCGATTTCGGATACCATCGTTACAGTCGAAGCGAGCAGTGTACACCTGCATAACTGGGTGCCGGTCTCAGCCATACAGCGTGCAGTGGGACGCGCGGGGTAAGGTGGGGACAACTGAAGGGACGACAAAAATTATCTCTCCTCCACAGCTGCTCGCGCATCCTCACGTTCTTGTAATGAAAACTACAACGCATCCAGTCTCAACAATGGGGCTGCACTGCCATGACAATTACTCCTTTGTGCCCGCCTGGGCCTGTAGCGTAGGATTTAGGACTATTCTCAGAATTAGCGGGCACACTGTGTCGAAGGTGAACCGACCACGTGCTTGTTCCACACCTTCGTCACGTCCCATAAGACGCACCCCTTGAACTAGACATGGTTTCTATATATTCTTAGGCATCGAAATGAACTTGGCAAATTCATGCTCTTATATATAGCCAGGTGTGGTTTTATTCCCGCTGTTTGACATCACTCTAGGGGTCACGCTGTGGCTTACGCCATCAAGAATCGCAACAAACGCCAGCAAAATCATCGATAGTTTTAGCTGACCGTTTTCATCGAGCCACTCCGGCCCCGGCGGCCCCGCTAAGCCCAACCGGAGCCAATGACGCAAGCTGCGCCAAGCCCCCTCCCCCGCATGCGCAATGGTGCTTCTGCTTGCTATCGGAGGGGAGCGGTCCATGAAAAAGGGTAAGCGAAAAGTCGGCATAATACCTTCAATGCCGTTGCCGTGTTCCAGCAAACCCGTCATAAATGGCGCTGTGGTTTGACAGATAAAAGCCGACTCCGGCGTTGGTGGACGTGGTAAACGACACAGTCGACGCATGAGACATACGGCACATGATGTCTTGATTGATTGTAGGGTGTAACGCGCCGACACAACACAGGTATCTGATTGATTGCAGGGTCCAACGCGCCGACGCAGCGCAGGCGATGAGGTGCGTCGTAGTGGGGGGCTCCGGAATAATTTTGACCGCCTGGTAATCTCTAAAGTGTGCCGAAATCTAGTTCAAACGGGCGTTTTTTGCTTTTCGCCTCCATCTTAAAAGCGGCCGCTACTGCCGGGAATCAAACCCGTGACCTCGTGGCCCATGATGTCTTGTTTTGCCCACACAATTATTCACACGTGCTTTGATGGCAGCCTTCGCCAAATTGGGCAGCCCACACGACCACCCCTGCACTCTGGCGTCCCTCATCAACTCGGTTGGAACTATTTTTCAAGCTGTACAAGGAGCCATGTATGAAATCCTAAGGTGTCTTTTGCTCTTCTCCCGGATTTCTTGGGGGGAGTTGTGGCTTCCAGGTACCCTTTTACACTTACAGGGTTGGAACCTGTTATATGAGGCGGTGTCTTTTTATATTACACCAGTTAAGGCTGGCGACTGCGCATCGCTCCAGCATGGCCAGAAACACCCGTAAAGCGATTTACGGGGAAAGGGGGGGGGGGCACAGTAGGAAGTTGCACCGATAAGGGAAACTGCGAATACAAGTGCACGATGCCGGTCGGCAAGCGACAGAGAAGCGAGTTAAATGAACTCTCTGCCGGACAGTATATTACCGCATTGGGGTAGGGGTAAATCGATAACTAAGCCAAGCTTTGAAACTGCGACACGAAAAGCCAGAGTAAGTTTAGAATCGGTTGAAGTCGACGGTTGGGCCGAATTTATTGGAAGCAGAAATGAACAAATGAGGGCAAACGTGCATGATGCAAACTCAAACCAGGGCGCGACTACAAAAAATTTGAAATGTCTGAAATTAGTATACAGTAACATGACTTGCACCTTATTGCAAAGAATGGTGTGGGCGCCAATTCGGCGGGGCCGTACTCCTTACTTGGGGATTGAACTCTGGGAACATCAGCTCCAGTGCCCGTGTTTGTAGGAGTGTTAGGGTGTAAATGACATTGCTGCAACGCGAAGCTCCGTCGGCGATGATGACAAACCCCGCCCGAGCACGGTATAAGTAAACTTGTCGTTACATTTTTTCTGACGGTCGTAACGGGCCTTCCCCGTCAAACCTGGCTGTACGAGCTATCCTGCTCCGCATTGCTGGCTATCCTAGCGTACACCTTAGAGCCGCGCATGGAAGCTGCTTTGTATGGCTGACTATTCAGGGTTGCCGCTTACTACAACACACGCGAGAGGGCCTTCCGCAAGACCCACAAAAATATATAACCATCCCTCGTTGGGAGAACGGGATAGTTACAAAATGAAGATCACCACCCCGTATAACAAAACGTGAGATTCATGCTTCGCAACGCCGTATTCGCAGTCGCATTACCCCAACTCTTTCTTTAGAAGGTGACGATAAACATACATTGCGGATACAGGTGCGCGGCTCATGGAAACATGGTACAGCTGTGGTGGCACCCGCGTCAGTCGCAGACCTCAATGGCGAACATTCCGGATATACGTACTGCCATCTACCTACACCAGGCGGCACACATGTAGAGCACTGTCTCTTTCATGAAGCGTTGGGACTGCAGGCAATGTCTTAGCGGCTGGCTCCAGCCGACACTACCTCCGCCTTGACATTTGTACTGACCGTTCGGAAGCCTTACAAGCACAGATTCGACCTCCACTTCGGCACTCAATCACCCTCTGAGTCAAACGTACCTGCACATCAATTTGAGAAGCCTGCACCCTTTCCGTCCATGTGAAATGGATACCCGGGCATCCGGGCCATCTTGGAGAGTGACAGGGAGATTGAGATCTTGAAAGTCTGTGTTTACGTCTTGTTGATCTTTGCGTACCCGTCACCGGTCACCATTTAGAACAATCATCAGCTCTGCCAGGAATTATAACACTTCAAAAATTCCACATGCCATTCCTTTTCAACCAAAGATGTCAAGATAAACAATCGCTTTTCGTCGATTCCAACTGATCTGTTGATTCGCCAACTTCTTAGAGCGACAGTTCTGATAAGCAATATCTGGTAATGTGAATTATGGTGTCGCAGTTGACCTTCAGCTGCAGACGAGGAAGCTCCGTCTGTATTACTTTTTCGCTCTCACTGAGCTTCACTGCTGTGGAACCGCATTATTATGCGAAAACTTCGCCCCCACTTCATAATACAGCGCCGCATAGCTGTGTGAGAAGTTCGTCTCAAGTGAACAACGTGATTAGGCGAGAGTTTAGCAGCTGCTTCGCAGGCGCCGGATCCCTCAGCGTCCCCACCCATGGCCTGTCTACTGGGCTTTATAAGCGTGCCTTGTAGAACATGAGAAGGGATGATTCGAATTATCTGGTAAATATAGCTACATAGTAGGTTGCAAAATCTAATCTCAAACAAAGGCAAACTGACACGAAACACTGTGTGCAGAGTCTTTGCTTGCGCTCGGGAAAACTATATTTAGAAGTGTTACACCTAAACATTTCTTCTGTCCCCTCTTTTGAGAATACTTGTGAGGCTCCTAAAGGACACGGCATAATTTGAAGCTTTTCAGGGCAGGATTAGTGGCAGCTACAATCCGGAAGTGTAGGTAGACATTTGCGTCAAAACTACTAACTTGCTTGTTGAAGACGGTGTCCACCGCATTGCGCCGAGGTATGTTGGCAGGCTGAACGGCACAATTACTCTATTTCTGCCTTGGTCGCTTCAGATGGTGCCCAGCTAGATACGGTACATGGAATTGTGGGGGCGTGGCTGATACTACTAACGAAAATAACTAGCACAAAATATGTGGGCTAATTTTGGATAACATATTGATCCGTCTTCGGCCACTTCATAGGATTTAGCCTACTTGTAAAAACTGCCAAGCCAACACACCTGAGCGTCACCCTCAGTGCTGTCTATATGGTCGTTAAGTTCCCTAAGGTAACTAAAAAACAGGCATATATATATTTCTGAATGTGGCACAAGACGCAACCATTTCCGTAGGTCAAATGCTTTAATGTGCCTTCTGTTATGTCCGCAAAATTTTGGGCTGTGTTACTTA
This sequence comes from Haemaphysalis longicornis, assembly GCA_013339765.2. Classification (NCBI taxonomy): domain Eukaryota; kingdom Metazoa; phylum Arthropoda; class Arachnida; order Ixodida; family Ixodidae; genus Haemaphysalis; species Haemaphysalis longicornis. The sequence continues at coordinate 16,688 of JABSTR010002461.1, read as the reverse complement.
GGTAAAGCCGGCAGGGCCTTGAATAAGAGATACAAAGAGCACAACAATAACATCCGAAAATGTGACGGCGGTTTTCCTTTCTTTCTCAGCAACTTTTGTGCGTGTAAGACGCAGCTTGATATGAGCAGGAATTGAAATGAGCAGGAATAAAAGCAGACATGACAATATAAAAGATCTTCACCTGACAATATAGAACCTCATAAAATATACACTTAAGGAGCAATCGGCCTGTTCTGGACCAAAATGAGATTGAGTTGCTACTTAGCACCTGGAGTTCGTCGTGTACGGCGGGAATATAGGAACTTCTATCCTTACATGTTGGTCGAAGTGGTATATCCCCAGTGAGGTGGCGCAGTGTATGTATCACATCGTATTTTGTTGTATTATTGAAGTATTCTGCTAGTCATGTAAATAAAGTGCACTTTTTCACAATTCTTTTACGTATTCAGCTAGTCCTGAATATAAGGTGCGATTATTCACAATATATTTCACTCAGAACTCTGCGCTTGTCCAGTCGTGTTTCTTATTTTTGTGCCAACACGCGCCCCAAATACTGAATCTTCCGTACAACTTGTGCTACAGTACTGCATGTTGTTTTACCTCATGACTAACAGGTGAGGTTTCCTTTGGCGTGTCTTCAGGTAAAACTGTCATCGCAGGTCAGTGCTGGTTGCAGTTCCACTTGGAATCCGCCTTCCTTTGCCCTTTTTGCGAAAGCGGGAACTAAGTGAGAAGTAGCCTTGTAAAAGCCAGTGTCACCAAATGACTTTTAAGAATGAACACAAACACCTTTTTTAGTTGAAATTATGGTATTTACCACCGTCGTAGTTGTGAAGTGTTTCTTCGTGTTTACACTCACCGTTTTCTAAAAGATCCGATTAAGGTTGAGCTCGAGACAACGCTAGGCAATAATGATTAGGTGCTTTTCCAAGGCTGTCCTTGAATATTGCATCACGTTAATAGCATCCTTGAATATCGCATTTATACTCATAACGCAGCGTCGTTGACTCTTCCACTATTGCTCATGTTCATGGTCCTTAAAAATTTCCCGAGCCATGTTGTTGCTAGAAGCTCATTGCACAGTTTCCAAGCTTTTCAGTCTGGTTTTCACATAAACAGGCCAACGCCCACAAGCAGCAAACACTTCGCTCATCACGTAGGAAACAACGACATCTCTTCTGTTAATGTTCTTGTTAACAGCACGGCCTTGTTAACTGTTAACGATTAACGCTCTAAGCCTTCACTTTGCTGCACCCAAACTATACACTTCATAAAAGCCTTCTGTCAGTTCCAAGATACGAGGAGCTGCCCATGGCCCGAAACGTTTAGCATAAGTTAAACTGATCCGCCTCCGCAGCTTGTGATTGTACAATCATTGCTGGCGTACGGCCACGCGTATGCTTCTGCGTGCTAGTCTAAAGGGGCCCTAAATCGGCTTCTGAAGGTCACCACTTCAATGGTGCAATCGCTAGAGTACCGCTTTACGACAATGTATACCAAATATTACACCCCTGCGTGAAGCAGTGGCTGCAGAAACACGCAACAAAGATCATTTCTTTCTTTCCTTGCTGACCTGCCGCTATTTGCCGGCACACTGCCGCACTCTCACGTGCGACAGACTGCCTGTGACGCACCCTGTGACGCACGAAGCTCTGAACAGTGCGGCTGCGTTATAGGTGGGCCCCATTAAATGCTGTAGCCAATCAGCGTTCCCGGATCTGGGGGAAACGCGGTTGCGCGCGGCCGCGGCGGTACTGCACCTGTGGCACGGACGAATGTAGATCGTCGCCATCCGTTACACGAGCTTAGCTGAGTTTGTAGATATAGCGCGTCGTTTACTAGTTATGAATAACGCTGAAAAACACGGAGCGTCTCTGCGGGCACAAACACCTGCTACACGTGCGACGGCGGCAAGCATCTGCCTGCATGGTCGACAAGCAGCCCACTGTGCGGTGTATGCACAATACGGCATACGCTGCAGCAGCTGAAACTTGTCACCACCTGCCAGAGCGGGACTGTTGCTGAAAATCAGTTCGCAAATACGTGAAAGAGGGTAATATTGCAGTGAAAAATTGCACGGGGAATCGTCGTCGTCGCGCACTTATTTATTAGAAAGAAACTTATTTAAAACAACCAACATACGTATCCCCTCGCACCGATCACTGTTTAAAGATTCGCGAGCTTAACTCCAGGATTAACACATTAAGGTACAGTTTCTTTCCCAAAACAATACATGACTGGAATGCTCTACCGGAGGAAATTGTCTGCTCTCCCCCATCTTGTTTTGGAAAGCGTTTTGCAGGAATATATGCGTCAGTAATATCCCGCCGCCTTGTTTGCGGGCTTACGGGTTATCTGTGTTACGAAGTGCTTGTTGTCTGTACATCCTTTCTGTACATCTTCCTTTCTTGAAGTACTCATTTTCCAAGGCCAATTCACCGCTTTGATGTATACTCATTATTTAAGGAAACGCAACCTGTTTGTTTGTTTGCTTATGCGACAATTGTATTTGTACTTTGTGTCCCTTTTTTCTTATTCCCCCTCCCCCCTACACTACTGCCTGTAAAGGCGATGTAGGTATTTGAATAAATAAATAAATAATTAAATAAATAAATAAATAAGCAGTGTCTGGATAACTGCGGCGATGCTAAGCATCTTCCCAGACCTCAGTGAGACCAGTTCACCGCGACGGCGCGGAATGCCGAAATGCTAGCGCCCCGGTATAGTCGTCGCTGGCAATCTTCAATTCTTGTAGTTTGCGTGCATGTTATCTTTGAAAGCCCCCTATCTGGCCTTCAAACCCTCGTTTCCACCATTATAAAACTGACGTGCCGACGTGATCACGGCGACGCGAGGAGCTGTTTGATGCGGGCCGGCCACCGACAGACCCCGCTGAGCGGTAGCGGATGTAGTAGGCGGAGCTTGGCCGTCGTCTGCAAAAAAAGAACCGCGACGTACCGCCGAGCGGAGCCAATGGCTGCGCGCATCTGGAACCAACCCTGTTTCTCTGGGTGGTCTTGCGCCTTGTCCCTTACGTCACCCGCTTCTACGGTGCTTCTGAGGCGCGGTGAAAGACGAAATGCGCCAGGGGAAAGAGGAAAGGCGCCAGGCCTTGTTGCGGACCCTTTTTAATAAACGATAACTCGGCTGATACTGAACGCTTTTATTCCATTTTTGCGGCAGGTCGCTCTTTGAATAGTACTCCAACGATTAGCGCACGAAAACTCTCAACCTTTGGTATCCTGTTTAGGGCCCCTTTATTCTAGGCGTCAATTTCAGGCAAGCGATGTTGCCTGGTTGTTGGCATTTATTCGCCTATTCATGTTGGCCTGAAGCAGAGGTTCTAGCATTTTGCTTCATGGTGATTGGGATGATGGCTCAGACATAAACACAGAGCTCAAACGCTATAATGCGTTGTACTTCTGTCAGTACTGGCAGAAAAAGCCACGAGTCCTTAAAAAGAGAAGAGGGTGGCACGTCTTTCTGTTTTCCCTTCTATACATGTCCAGCAAACCACCCCCCGATATCAATCGTGGTAGTTCACATTCTTATTCCGCCGGTGCTGAACACTAATATTTGGTGTGAAGAAAAGAAATCTGTAACGAGCGTATTCAAAATTCCAACAGCAGCCTGTCAAAGAGAGAGTTATTCCTTGTATTATTTCGTGACCTTGAATCACGCACTAAGCCGTCTGTATAAGTGAACACCGACGCCGGTAACCAGATGGCGCTGATGCAGGAGCGTGGGCGCAGCCTTACGTGCGATTCAGTATATGGCTCAAGCTCCCCTAAAGCAAGTTGTCTGCACTCTTGGCATAGGAATGCAGCTACGCAGAAAAAAGGTACCTTCATCATCCTCTGTGTCCGTCTAGTGGGCATCCCCATAAGGGCTGCCTTCATCTAAGAAAGTGGTGCTGCCGTAAGGGAAAGTAGTGTCGTCTCAAAATAAAGCGCTACGAGCTTTCGCAGCGAAACTACGTTAAGTAGAAATGCTGCGAATAATGCTCACTTAAGAAATGAAGATACCACCAGCGTGCGTCCTGGGTGTTTCACGACATCATAAACTGAGCATCAACACACTCAGTTGAAGAAATTCTCGTGTACATTAGGCTCAGAGGCATACCTCTGTGACACTGTTAAGCGAGAAATTGCGCTTCCGCATTCCGCTAGAATATAGACAGCTAAGGTCCCCCTAGATTTTATGCGCAAGGGAAAGTGCCACGTCGGTGAAATGGTGCGAGACTGAATGCGAAGTCTCTTGCACGTTCTGTATTAAACGTTATTCGCGGACAGGTTGGTGAGAAGTAGAAGGTGGGGAGCCCTATATGTGCAACCTCTCTGCAAGGCAATTAACGTTACGCTTTGATGCTTGACGTAATTGCCAGTACCAGGAATTCGAGGGCATCATGAGAACAAGATTTACTTTGATGCTGCAATGGTTAATTGGAAGGTTACGTGATGTTAGAGCAAAGCGTACGACGTCCGTATTTGCGTCACGCATGGGTTTTTAACATCTAGATCGCTCATAAAAAAAACTGCTGATTGTGTTTAGTGTATTGCACACTACTGTACCGGATAACGCCGAAATAAATCCTTCAAACTGTAACTTCAGGCTCAAACCTAAACATCACCTGATAATCAACAATTTCTTCTATTGCTCTTTAAGGTGTTACATACCTACACAGCAGGAAATGGGTGTATTGCCAGTAGTGTGAGAATTGTGTGCGTACTTCAACGAACCGTATTCTTCATCACATATGTACTCCGCGCTTGGCTTTAACACAAGCAAGTATCGATGTGTGGGGCTGCTACACTGGAGTAGCGAAAGCGTGTCGCGAACGTAACTTAGTTTTTATGGTGCAGGAGCTCATAAAAATACTCTCCGCCTCATATGATCACCATATAGCGAAATATTGCCGCGACTACACCCGTCTTGCGAATCCGCCGCATAATGATTACGGTTACGTGCCATGACACTCGCCAATCACTCAACGTCTACGTGCCTGTTTTTCGTTTTGCTTCCGTGGCATCGGGCCGATGCCAACTAGGAGGGGGAGCAATGCCGCGACTAGCGTCACTAAGTAAAGGCTTTTAGAGTGTCGTCACTCTTTTCTCTCATTGTTATGTGCCGCCAGGATTTTCATTGGTCGGTCGGCACCACGTGATATTTGTTTACATATGGGCGCCGCCATTTTGTTTCTGGGCACCTCTCTCTCTCTATCTCTCTCTCTCTGCTGCGCGGACACTAACTAGAGCGGCCGGTCGCACTCCGCCCGTCACAACAGGCGGCGTTTCGTTGGGAGAGATGGCAACACTGCAAGCCAAAAACACAATTTCCCCCAGACGCTTCCGGGTGCACGAAGAGGCGGTACTCTTAAACGTAGCTTATTTAGTTACTCTAGCCGCTACTTTATTATTGCGGGCGCAATCCCCGACCGGCTAATGGGGCTGTTTCTTGATATGGGTATGCGCCCACTGGTGAGCAGAGGAGGAAGAAGTAGTCCGAGCTCGCTTGTTCTAGCTGTGGCATCACCAGTGCTTGCCGGCATAAGTTCGCCCTTTTAATAAACGTCTTTTACTCTCGTTACTGGAGTTCATAGCTGCAATATTAGTGAGATTAGTTAAATCACGAGCTTAGAAACCACGTGAAACAAAGGTAGGAGTAAATTTGAGATGTATTGGTCCAGTTTAAACAAGTAAAATGCGATAAGTGAGCAGTCTGATGTTGGTGAATTTTTATTTTAGCCAAGCAGAATTGTTCATTAAGACGGCCGAAGACGTCTTGTGGAGGGGCAACAAACTGAGTCGCTCACCCCTTGCTAGCTATCGTTGACTTCGTAAATTATTTCCAAAGTCACCATCTCCACGAAAACATTTCACTACTGGATTTCAGATTGGTCACGTGTTTCCTTTTGAAAAATTGGCTGTTGTGATTGTTCATGGCGTTTTAAACCCCAGTCCTATAGTTTACCTTTACCCAGTTACCGATGATGCATTATTAATACTCGACTTTAAAACATACAAGAAATACAATAAAAATGTAGGCTTCTTTATTCTATTAAATTAAAATATTTCCCATGGACAACGCCCTGTGGGAGATTAGGTAGGAAGACGGGTGTGAGGAGGCGTGTTTAAGACCTAAGGGCCGGAGTAAGAAGTGAAGACACCGAAGCGCTCGTGCTGGTGGGAAAAGAAAAAAAGAGCACGCCGGGAAGGAGGAGAAAGAGGAGGAACAGGAGGCGGAACGGAGGTAGCAAGTTGAAGGCAGGAGGAACGCGGCTCTCGGCGAGTTCTCTGCTGGACGCGAACGCCCAGGAGACTCAGAGCCGAGCCACATTTCCCTCCTGGCCTTGTGGACTGGCAGCGCACGGGCAACAGCACCGTGTCATCATTTGAGAGTTAAGAAGAAGACGGGAGTGGCACGAACGAGCAGGAAGATCGAGGTTTGGGGGAGCGACCTGCCGGGCGCTAACGTTCGGGGGGAACTCCGCTTCGAGCCGCACCTTCCCCGTTGACTACCAGACAACTTTCAACCGAAGCCGACGTGTCTTCTATCGGCCGGAGCACCGACCTCAACAAGAACACCGTAGCAGCGCACCGAGCCCTGCGCACCAGGACAGCTCACCGACAGAGACCAACATGTGAGCGCGAACTATTTTGGGGCGCGAACTTTGTTTCCTAGGACATTCACTGTCTTATCTTGATTAGGTTAATGTTGCTTTATCTTTTTTGTCAGTTCTTTGTCCCGTAAATACACGTTGTCCTTGTCCGCAGCCAACAGCCTCGCTTCTCCGCTGGGTAAACTTTGTCCTCCTCATCCAGAAAAACAACCTGCATCACAACGGGACATCCTCGTAACATAGAGAACCCAGGCAACGATTATGAATGAGACACATTCTGGAATAATTTTCACACAAATTCGACGTCGTAAACGTCTGATTTTGCAGTATCCACTGTTCATACAACGTGATGTTGAAAACTGCTATCTTGCAGAATAAATGTTCTTGTTTTCTTCTTTTTCTAAGTCAGAGACATGAGGGGTTAAAAATTATGTTTTTATTTTACGAGTAGCAATCACATCGTGGTATCTTGTTTGGTGGGCAATAGCATCTGAAGAGGAGGACACTAACCTTGTATTTAAAAAAGAGCTGAGCGCTCCACAAACTCCCATTCCTTTTGTAGTCGCAAGGTCGAAAACGAGGAAAATCAATACGGCAGTTCATTCAATTAACCGCTACGATGTAGTTTTAACCTTGTTTCTTGATCAAACGGGATAGTACGATTCCTTCCCTACCACATCTCAAAAGCCACATTTGAGTGGAATTAGCACGCCGAGGAAAGGGAATAGGCCTTTATTTCAGCAAGAGAGCATTGGTTCGCGGTTGTCGTCAGCCTGCTATGTCGAGAGAAGGCCGCGAGCCTGCTCCGAATCCAGAGGCGCGTTCCGCCAGGGCTTCTTGAAGTTCCAGTGCCTGGCTGGTCAGTGCAGACTCTCACTGCTCAAGGGATGAGTTTTTTAGCGTGGTTGAGGTTTTGTTGGCAGGAGAATGCGAGCTGATGCGTAGTAAGGGGGTGACTTGCAGAGCGGGCAGTCTGGTAACAAGATCTAGTTTAACCGTGTTGTATGATCAAACGGGATTAGTACGATTCCTTCCCTACCACATCTCAGAAGCCACAGTCATGGATTTATTTCATGGCTCCACACTATCAATATCAACCAGAAGGCGAAAGCGTGGCGTGCCCGTAAATGAATATATCAAAAAAAGTTTGCATGTTACAGTGAAAATGAGATATAAACTACGCTACTGCAAGCCTACGCTACTACGCTACTTAACAGTAAACTACGCTACTTCACTGTTAAACTACATGGTGGCAACCGCATCGAAAAAATGGTGGTGAATGCCTTCCCATTCAGGTCATACTTCACAGCACGTCCAAGCCAATATCCAAAGGCGTACGGGAGCGTTTGTAGCAGACGAAAATGAAGCAACTATAAGTGGTGCAAGTGGAGAGTGTGCGCAAAATACGATAAAAAAGGGTTCTCAGGTTTCTCCTGAGCTTTAATTTCCTCCTTGAGAGTTAATGACAACCTACAGCAAAATCGAGCAAGTGCTGCCAAGTGTCCGATAAGGCTTTTATTTAATGCCAACTAACTTCTAGATTACACTATTTGCGTGTTTATGACGAACTGCGGCCTTTTAAACTTTTGATCTCCTGCAATACAAGTACAACAGAGCTAATCTCTTTCTGCAAGTGACACCGTGACACATACGTAAGGAGATGCAGACCGAAAGGTTAAACGAAAAACCGCCCGTATGGCTACAAACTTGATCCTAAAGAAACCGAAGTTCGTTATAATCAATTTGAGCCTAAACGAACAGAGGATAACTTTGCCGAAACATGACCGATTGGTGCAGACAAATGATGGTGAATTCAACACATAGACGCAATACTTGACCATGTCTGCGAACGCTGTCACAATGTGACCCCTAAAGTCACAACCCCATTCGTAAATATTGGGTGTTTATGCGTTTTCCCTACCGGGCGTCATAGGCCAAGTTTCCTGTTACTTTCATCTTTTGTTCCTTTAACAGTGTTAATGTTAACAGTGCTAATGTAAAGACCCCAATAATGAAATGCAATCTAATAAAGGGCGCAGTAGTCAAAGGTTCTTTTTTATATGTGCAGATTGTGCAGCGAACGTTTTGATCAAGTTTTATTCCCTTGAAAGCGGCGGCCCACCTTCCCCAAACATATTCCTATGTAGTGAGAAAGAGAAACAGTTACTCTTCGGCTAGTTGTCCTTGACGATCGACGTTTAGCGATGGCGTTAGCGTCACCTTTGTCGATAACGTCCGTGCGAGGAGAGCGTAGTATTTTTCCGCCAATATCGCTGACCTGCTTTACAAATCTTTGGATCTTATCACTAGGAGACAAAGTGTGTGGACAGTTCAAGATAGCCCGTCTATTTATGCAAGTTAAGAAAATGAATCACTGCCCAAAAAAACCGCGTCACTCACTACGTAGGGAGCTTCCGTGATGCCAAAGAGAAGATGGTGCCAGCCATGACAACCGCCGCAATTCTGGAAGACAATCGCTGGCCTCTCCCCAGAACTCGCAGTGAACACCCTTCAAAACTCTAGTACGTCCAAGAGTCATCGCAGCGGAAGGATATATGCAGCAATAACAGCTAGTCATCAAAAGAGAGCTGCCAAAATGTAGGAACGTTTTTCAATGAGATTATTAGCAGGTCCCAAAACAGAAGTTGCTTGGTCAGCCCGTACGTCTCTAACGACAAGTTGATGCAAGCGGTAATACCTTGCAAAAATAGTGGTCCCCAACCAACAGCATTGTTTCATCGCATAACAAGCCTTTTAAAGGTAGATAAGGGCGTTTACCACTTTCACTTCATAGTTTTTGTATATTTCATCGTGCGCTCGTCGGTGTAATTTATGTACGTGTGCTACATACTTGGAATGCTTCCCTACACACTTATATTCGTGGCGGTTCATCCAAAGCAATCACTACAATCTTCGCCGACACAATTTGTTTTGTCCTCTTGCATTTGTGTGTTTAGAAACTTTGGGTATAGGCTGTATGCTCTGTGGTCCTCGCCCACATGGTGGTGCTACCAGTGCGGCACACGAACTCCGTTTGTAATCTTCCCGCTCAGACACAGAAAACGCTTTTATTAACGAAAAATATGGTTTGCGGGGTGTTTTTGGCAAGTGTATTTGGGTAGGTGGTATTTTTGCTGCGTCATCCGTGCGTTTGTGAATGCCTTGTCGTAAGAAGTTAGGAGTAATACTTTCACTTCGGAGTGATGCACTGTGCTATTTAGGCTTCGTACAACCGGACTCAAAACGAGGGCTGCACGACGAACGTTTCAGAAGCGTCTCGTTCTTTGCTTTTATAAAGCAAATGCTAGGAAATTTATTTTATTGTAACCAGGGCAGACAATACGGGACGCAGAGAAGAGCACACAGTACAGGCGTGATCTAACACCTACCATTGATTAGGATGAAAGGAAATATAGAGGCAAAATAAACCACACCCCGAAACAACAACAAAAAACACAACAAAAAAACAAAGACGCCTGAAATCACTCGCGCAGAAAGGTACTAAAAAGCTACATAGAAAAAAAACGACAATATACGCGCCAAAAAGCAATCATGAGGCCCTCAGATATGCTATCTCTTCAGACTGGAGAAACACGCTCGCCTGGCTTACGCAAGTGCATTCCCTGCACGCATTGTGAAAAGCTTCGACAACTTCACACGTAATCTGCGACCATGTTTAAACAAAATGACAGTGTCATGTAGATTTGGCAAGCAGCCACATTTATACAGTGTTGAAGACAAGTGAGAGGAGGCGGCACCTTTCCATGACAACTGGTGCTTTCCGTAAACTGTTCATTCAGGCAGCGGCCCGTCTGGCCTGCATACGTCCGCCCACACGGCAGGGGAATACTATAAACAACACCCGTTGCGCACGCAACCTAGCGGTTTCTGTGTTTAACACCGCAGCCCACGACTTGTTTATTCAAGACTCTGCTTAGTCCTACTATCAACTTTGGCTACAAACTGAGAGGAGCCTATCACGGGCCGTTATAAACAACATGCACACAATACCACAAGCTAACTTTATCCAGCATATCGGATGATGCCATGACTGTAGGGAACGACGGCAGCACTTCCTTGCTCTTTGCTTATGTTCAGCATCCAGGTTCTTTATTCCACACATAAACGATGTCAGGAGTTTCTCACAGGTGCGAGATCACAGGCCTTCCAGAGATCCGCCTTTTCTTAATTTTAATCTGCCTTTTAAAATTACTTTCTTTCAGACTGATAGAGGACATTCTGACAGCACAACGAAAACCTGATATAAGCTATACCATTGTTTATGAGCTTAGTATGACCTGATGGATATGCAACAATGCCTTCACAGACAGGGGTGCGTCTCGGCATTCATATTCCTGCAATTTCTAATTAAATATTTATAGCATTTGTGGCATAGATAGCCTTTCAATAACGTGAATTTATTCTATATAACAGTAACTGGTCACAGATATGGCTGTAGACTTCGGCACCATATATGGGTTGGCCGGGTCATGTATGGTTGTATTGGCGCCAAATTTTGGTTGACCGGGGCATATATGACTTTAACTGGCGCGATATACAAGTTGGTCGTGCATTTATAGCTCTACGTGATGTCGTATATGGCCATTATTGACGCCATTTACGAGCACAAACCGCGACATATATGGCCCGATTTTCTGACAATATTGCAGAAACATATAAATTCTAAGGGGATGTATGCTCAACGCAATTTAGCTAGCGAAAGGCTTTTAATGACCGTGATCAAGACGGAAAGGTTAGAGGCGCGCGCACTGTCGTCTTCATCGTCAGGGTGGTTTTTGTTTCGGCTGTCACTTGTCAATGCTGCTTTCGCGGCTGCTCAGGCCTGGCGCGCTGTCGTTTTCTTTTGTGTAGTGCCTGCACCATTCATCTCCTTTAAAATTTTGCTGGGACAAAGAGTAGCCATCCTGGAGACTTAGGGGGCACAAAACCATAGAGGATTCGAAGTATCTCTTCAGGCGTGATTCGTGAATGGCCTCTAGGCCACGGCAATGATTGTCAGATGTAGGATTCAGAGGTTCGACCGCATAATTGCCGGCCGACGTCCGTTCGATGCCGCGATACGGGCCCTTGGTACTTTGAAAGGAGCTTGCACGAACAGCCCAGGAGTAGTGCCGGAACCCAGAGCCAAACGAGATTCATTCGGAGAAATTATGGGTTAGGCGTCGATGCATCATGGCGGAACTTTTGACGCCCCTTGCTCGTCTGACGCGAACGAGCGAGCCAGTTGGCGACACTCCTCCGCGCGTCGGGCGACATCGGAGATTCACGAGGCTTCAGACACGTAGGGACTGTAGGGTAGTATTGTGTCAAGCAGACATGAAGGCTCGCGTCCATACACGAGGAAGAAGGGAGAGAATCCTGGCGTGGGCTTCCTTGGCAGAGTTGTAGGCCTAGGTTATGAATGAAAAAACCATATCTCAGTTGGAATGGTCGGATGATACATACATTGCGAGCATGTCCCCCAAGGTGCGGTTAAAACGTTCGGTTAAGCATTTGTCTGTGGGTGATATGCAGTAGTCGTGCGGGGAACAATACGCGAGCCTTTCAGAGCGGTTCGATGACGCCAGAAAAAAGACACGCCCCCTGCCACTGCGAAGTTCCCGAGGGGCGCCGTGACGTAAGATGAAGCGGTTGAGTACAAATGTCGCAATGGCGTCGGCAGTACCGGCACCCAGCGCAGCGGTTTCGGCACACCGTGTCAGCTAGTCGACATCTACCATGACCCACCTACTGCCAGCTGCAGTACAGGGGAGGGGTCCGCAAAGAAATATTCCTACGCGGTCAAAAGGTCGAATAGGGCACGCCCAAGGCTGCATCTCGCCAGATGCCCGAGAGGGCGGTGGCTTGCGCAGTTGACACTTCCGTGCAAAACCGAACCTAACGGCGAAGGAAGCCGTACATACCACGCCAGTCCATACCAGACATAAAGACATACCAGGTCTTTAGCACGGCGGCGCGAGCAATATGCGGGTGCCTGTGAAAATGGTCACACAATTCCAAGCGGACATGGCGGAGAATGACAAGCAGCCATTTGCGGCCAATGGGGTGGTAGTTCCGCCTATAGAGCAGACCATCGCGAATAGCGGAGTGGGACTCTTAGCGCTGAAGTGCTCGAGGTACCGAATAGTTCAACGTGTTCCAAAGGTAGTCGGAAAGCGACATGACACACAGATCTTTTCGCTGTTCGATGTCATGGAATGGACGTCAAGGGGCGATACAAAGCACTCAGAGGGAAAATTAGGCATCTGGTCCGGCAACATTGGGCGTCCGCGTCTGCGTGCTTGCGGTCAGAGCGATACACCATGCGGATGTCCATGTCCTGAAGGTGGAGAGCCCAACGCGCATACCTCGGCAAAGTTGGCGCGGCTCACTCAAACTCACTCACAATTTTTTTTTCGTATCACCACTCACTCAAACTCAGACTCAATGCTGAGCAGCACATCTGCGCTCACTCAAACTCAAACTCACATTGAGCTCAAAACTCAGAACTCACTCGGACTCAAAACTCAAAATGTACTCAGAACTCAAAATCTACTCAAACTCAAAATGTAATCAAAACTCAAAATGTACTCAAACTCAAAATGTACTCAAACTCAATTTGGACTCAAAACTCAAAGTATTTCAAAACTCAAAATGTACTCAAACTCAAAGTGTACTCAAACTCAAATGAACTCAAAATCAAAATGGACTCAAAAACTCAAAAATGCACTCAAACTCAAAGTGAACTCAAACTCAAAATGGACTCAAAACTCAAAATGTACTCAAACTCAAAATGAACTCAAAACTCAAAATGGACTCAAAACTCAAAATGTACTCAAACTCAAAGTGAACTCAATACTCAAAATGTACTCAAACCTCAAAATGTACTCAAACTCAAAATGTGCTCAAAACTCAAAATGTACTCAAAACTCAAAATGTACTCAAACTCAAATGGGCTGAGAACTCAAAGGAATTCAGAACTCACATGGCCTCACAGAGATTGAGACAGTCAGAGAGTGAGAGTGAGAGTTTGAGAGTGGTGAGATGAGAGTGTGAGAGTGAGAAGTGTGAGTGTGAGTGTGAGTGTGAGTGAGAGTGTGAGTGAGAGTGAGAGTGAGTGTGAGTGTGACTGAGTGAGAGTGAGAGTGAGAGTGTGAGTGTGAGTGAGTGTGAGTGAGAGTGAGAGTGAGAGTGAGAGTGGGAGTGGGAGTGAGAGTGAGAGTGAGAGTGGGAGTGGGTGGGAGTGAGTGTGAGAGTAAGTGTGAGTGTGAGTGTGTGTGAGTGTGAGTGAGGGTGTGAGTGAGAGTGAGAGTGAGAGTGTGAGAGAGTGTGAGTGTGAGTGTGTTGTTGAGAGTGAGAGTGAGAGTGAGAGTGAGAGTGTGAGTGTGAGTGTGAGTGTGAGTGTGAGAGTGAGAGTGAGAGTGAGAGTGTGAGTGTGAGTGTGAGAGTGATGTGAGTTGATGAGTGAGAGTGTGAGTGTGAGTGTTGTGAGTGAAGTGATGAGTGTGAGAGTGTTGAGTGTGAGTGTGAGTGTGAGTGAGAGTGAGAGTGAGAGTGAGTTGATGAGTTGAACGTGAGAGTGAGAGTGAGATGCTTTGAGAGTGAGAGTGTGAGCTGTTGAGTGTGAGTGAGAGTGAGAGTGAGAGTGAGAGTGAGAGTGCTGAGTGTGAGTGTGTGTGTGTTGCGTGCGAGTGTGAGTGAGAGTGAGAGTTGTGAAGTTGAGAGTTGTGAGTGTTTTGAGTGTGAGTGTGAGTTGTGCGTGTGAGTGTGAGTTGAGATAGTGTGAGAGTTGAGTTTTTGTCGTGTGAGTTGAGTTTGAGTGTGAGTTGAGTAGTAGTGTGAGAGTCGAGTGGAGTTGTCAGTGCGAGTGTTTGAGTGTGAGTGTGAGTTGAGCTTTTAGTGAGAGTGTGAGTGTGAGTGTGAGTGTGAGTGTGTTGTGTGAGTGTGAGTGTGAGTGAGAGTGTGTACCTTTGGCTGTATACCTTTTGCGATATCCTCATAATTATAACCAGAAAGCATTTTCATATTTGTCCAACGTGACCCCCTCGACGAGACCTTTATTTTGATAGCCCACACACACCCTAGCAGGGTCATATGGAATTCATACCAGTCAAACTAACCATGACTCATGACTGTAACCAGGACGCATTATTTAGGTGTCCGACATGATTCCCCTAACTGGAACCTTCAATTTGACGCCCCATGCTTCAGCGGCCTCACCTTGAATTTTAACCCCCATCTATGACTCATAATGACCATCTCATGATTCGAACTACGAAGCCTTTTTTTTATTTGTACCACGTGATTCCCCTCTTCAAGACCGTAAATTTGATACCCTACCCTACACTCCCTAGCGGGTTCACTTCGAATTTTAACCCCAATATAAGACTCGCCATGACAATCTAATGGTTATAACCAGGAAGCATTTTTGTATTTCTCCCACGTGATTCGGCTCATCAAGACCATTAATTTGATACCCATCACATCCTAGCGGAATCAATTTGAACGTTAAACCAATGAATGACTAACCATGACTATCTCATGATATAGCCCTACCACATTTTTGTCCCACGTGATTTTCCTTATCGGAACCTTCAATTTGATACCCCGGACACCCAGTGGCATCATTGTGAATTTTAACCTAATTTATGACCCATTTTGACTATGTCATGATAATAATCAGGAAGCACGTGGTTACCCTCATCGAGACCTTTAATTTGATACGCCCTAGCGTCATGAACCTGAATTTTAACCGAATCTTTGATTTACCATGACTACGTCATGATATATCCATATCTAATGTTCGTCCCGAATGATTCCCCCCATCGAGACCTTGAATTTGATTCCCCACATGCCCTCGCAGCGTCATTTTGAATTTAAACCCAATCTATGACTCATTATGACTGCCTGATGACTACAATCAGGAAGCATTTTTTTATTTACCCCGCGTGATTCCGTTAATCCGGACCTTTCATTTGATACCTTACACGCCTTAGCCTCATCAGTTTCACTTTTCACCCAATCTAATGTGGTCATTATTCTGTCTTAAGGGGCGCTGCCCAGTCAATTCAGCTAATTCATTTGAAACAGTAGAAAGGACAGCCCCCGCCCCCATTTCCCCCGGCTCTCACCTCTTCCTTTGTGACCCCTAGTATATCAAGCCGTTAACAGTAGCAGGCGAACAACCAGCACGCCAGCGCCGCCGTGTGCTTTCCCACCACCCTTTCCCACGCTCTTAGTGGATCCGTCAGGAGGAAAAGTTAAGACAACCCTTTTTTATGACCTCGCCAGTCAATTATCACTCACGCGCCCAGCCGCGAAAATTAGGTATACAGCAAGTGCTTATGGCCATAAAAATTCAACAAGAAACTAAAAAAAATCAGACACCACCTCCCTCCCAACCGATCATGCAGACCGCGATTGGTGCCATACCCGCAGGTAACTTGAATTCCGAGCCCACAGTGACGCATGAAACTTAACAGCCAACCATAGCTACCTGCTAGGCTACTCATATGTACTCAAACTCCAAATGGACTTAAAACTCCTATTTACTCAGAACTCAAAATGTACTCAAAACTCAATATGTAATCAAACTCAAAATGTGCTCAAACTCAAAATGTACTCAGAACTCAAAATGGACTCAAACTCAAAATGTACTCAGAACTCAAAATGGACTCAAACTCAAAATGGACTCAAACTCAAAATGTACTCAGAACTCAAAATGAGCTCAAACTCAAATTGTACTCAGAACTCAAAATGTACTCAAACTCAAAATGGACTCAAACTCAAAATGTACTCAGAACTCAAAATGGACTCAAACTCAAAATGTACTCAGAACTCAAAATGGACTCAAACTCAAAATGTACTCAGAACTCAAAGTGTACTCAAACTCAAAATTGTACTCAGAACTCAAAATGGACTCAAACTCAAAATGTACTCAGAACTCAAAATGGACTCAAACTCAAAATGTACTCAGAACTCAAAATGGACTCAAACTCAAAATGTACTCAGACCTCAAAATGTACTCAAAACTCAAAATGGACTCAAACAAAAAATGGACTCAAACTCC
>JABSTR010002460.1:0-66327 GCA_013339765.2 Haemaphysalis longicornis | reverse complement strand
TTA
This sequence comes from Haemaphysalis longicornis, assembly GCA_013339765.2. Classification (NCBI taxonomy): domain Eukaryota; kingdom Metazoa; phylum Arthropoda; class Arachnida; order Ixodida; family Ixodidae; genus Haemaphysalis; species Haemaphysalis longicornis. The sequence continues at coordinate 66,324 of JABSTR010002460.1, read as the reverse complement.
GAACTGACCATCAGGCTGTAGTTGCTTTTTAGCCGCAGGAGATGCAGGTCTGAGACCTTCAAGGATTTCAATGTGGTCGGCTCGTCTTCTGTATTACAATTTTGACATCGAGTACTGCAAAGGATCAGAAAATCTGGTTGCTGATGCTATATCCAGGTTATCCACTCAGACCGGTCAAGAACTTGTTAAGGAGGAAGAGATAGTGCCGCTGGTAACATCAGTATTCGATAAAGAAACCGTGCAGTGGAAACGAAGGCAGATGTGACGTTTGCAGAATTAGCAGAGTATGCGTCTAAGTTTTGGCCAAATAGAAAAAAGAAAAAAACTACACAGTGAACTGACAGCTTATTTTCATCTAAACAATTACCTTTCTGTGGTGGATGGTTTACTCATGCGTGATGACCGTGTAGTTACCCCTTATGAACTTGCACCTACGTTCCTCCAGTCGGCACATGAAAATCATCAAGAAATAGTTCGTACAAAACAACTTCTCCGGGAACGTTACTGGTGGCCTCAAATGGATTGTAATGTTGAAGAACATGTAAAGCATTGTAACGTTTGTCAGCTAGCAGACAAGTCTGCTAAGCCTCATGTATCTCCGTTGCAGACAGTGGAATGACCTGAAGGGCATTGAAAAAAGTTCGGAATGGACATTGTCGGTCCGTGAGATACGTCGTACTCCCGATTTTTTGTTACACTAGTCGATGCCATTAAGTTGTTGGACTGGTCTTTCAGTCGGGAAGTGCTCCCTGAGGTTTTATGACGGATAATGAACCTGAGTTTGTCTCCAAACAAATGCAAGAGTATCTAAAGGAGAAGGGTATCCGCCACGTGTTCTCGTCGAATTATTACCTTCAGGCTAACGGCCAGATTGAAAGGTTTAAGAGGGTTCTCAAAGAACATTTACAGGTAGCCAGACTTGAAGGCAAGGATGCTTCGAAAAGCATTACACAATTTCTTGGGTCGTATAGTGTGACACCACATTCAGTGACAAATCTTTCTCTAGCTTTTTTGATGCATGGACTTCCGCTTCGTTCCAAAGTGGATATTAGCAACTTCAGGATACGTAAAAAGGCAGCAGAGTCGGACAATTTCCTGCCTCATGTTCGGAATCAGGTCTTCAAGAAGCAGCATAAAGCTAACCAGTACTTTCAGAGAAGGAAAGGTGCGGAGCAGACCCGCATAAAGGTAGGAGATGTTTGAAAGTAAAATTAGGTAAGCAAGGATATCTAAAGTATAGCAAGTAGTTCACAGTGCAGGCTGTGGTTGCACCTTTCACTTTCAAGCTCAGTCATGGAAAGATCTAGATCGCTTCATAACTCACAGTCATTCCTCAAGAAATTGAGTTTGGCTCGGCACCGTATTCCTTCTGTAATACTCTCTTCGAGGCATAAAGAGTTTTTATACTCTTCGTCTAACTTAGACACTTGTGACAGTCAGTCACCTAGTCTACCATTGACAGATGGGGCAAACCCCTGGGTCCAGACCGATTCTGATCTGTCAGAGCTTCCTTCCAGTGCAAGGTCTGGATCCGTTGTTCCTCAGGAAACGGTATAATATCAGCAAGAAAATAATGAGCAAACAGGTCCAAATAACCATGTAGACAACCCAAGGGAAATTGAGGGGGGTCAGGGCCATCAGATAATTCAAGTTCAACGTCTACGCGTCCGCGCCATAAGACTAAGCAGCCTCTGTGGCTTTGTGAATATGTGCGGTAGGGGGTAGACCTAGGGTTCATGCCTTGTGCATTTTGAACGTGTCCTCTCTTGTGTTGGGTTGCATATCACCATTGAAAGTGTTTTTGGACGGTTTTTTGAAATGGCGTTAGAAAAAAGTCTTACTCTGTTGCGTGTCGTGTGTGCAACTTGCAGGAGTGTGCGTGACTCTGCTAGTCACACTTCCACTGCTCCTGCACAGATAGTAGTTTTGTGGGACTACGTAGGACTGTCCTGAGCGACTGAGTGCTTTTGTGTGGATCATGTGCAACATGCAGACATTTTTTTAAAGCACGGGGGAATGACGTGGAGTATGTGTTTCACAGAGTGTGCGGACTTCTTTTGCACGGGGAGATGATGTGGTGATGTGGCGCTCTCCGGTGGAGCACCCGCGCACTGTGAGCGCTTGTGTTGCATTAGTTTGTAACTAGATGTCGTTGCGGCGAGACGCACGTGAGGGGAATGCTCGAATCACGTGCGTATGCGTGCCTGTTGTGCCGTCGTCATGTGGAATAAATCATTCGTCGTCTGGGGTTGTAACAGCAAGGTCGCACTCCTTGTTGTGGGCTTGTGCTTAGGCCGGCACGGTGCGCCTTCGCTCCCGTCGCTGCCCAGGTCGCTCGCCGTCGCATACGACACAACACCTTCGCCAGGTCTTGCAGCCACAGCCTCCGCCGCTACAAGCACACGACGACTTCCCCCAGCACCGTGTACAGAGCCCGTGACGAGCCGATCCAGAGCCACCAAGATACGACGATGTTTGACAGACGACGACTATGTGTCCCCATCCCTGTGGTCCAACGTGGTTACAAGCCCTCATCGGTTCATCGTTGCTTTGCTGACGTCGATGCTGCGGGAACTCGCTCACGAATCCCATCAAAATCATGGTGGCAAGAGCTTCTTCAATGTATACTCTCATCACATCGTTCATCTTCCTTGCGCTCATCATGACGCAGCTTCGACCGGGACGGTCGTCCTCAACCGGGGGGTGATGCCACGAAAAACCTAGGCGGCCGATGCCCAGTACTGCAAAGGCACATCACAGTGGACGACGAGGACGACGAAGACGTGGCTTGATCCCAGTGCGCGCTGTTATGACCGCACTGAAAATTCTGTAAATAAATCCTTCCTCATTCTTCAACCATCGTTCGAGTCAATGGCTCTGCCGCCACGATACAATATTGTTGCGTGACGCTCCAACTACACTGCCAAACGCCGAAGACGTAGAAGCAACGAGGGCCACTGGTGGTGCTTTGTTCGAGAAAGAAGAGGAGGTTGATCGCCAAAGTTGCGAACCGCTCGTCTATGCGGTGCTGCATTAGCAACAATTGTAAATTGTGTGAATATCGCAAATCTAATTATTGTCAACCTAGCACTGCGGTGGAGATGGAACTTCATCCCCGTCCAGGCTGTTGCGCTTTGCCACCTCTCCGTTGTTCGAGTGGATAACTGTATCACTATCACCCCAGCTCAGCTCGGTTGGGTTTCACTTTACGCACCACCGAGATTCGAAGTGGATGCCACCTTTGCTACGGCGAGATGACGGACCACGCCGCAAACGGATCTACCCCTCCGATTTCCATCGTGTCGCAGCCCCGTGACCCAGGCCGCTTTTGCGACACTGACGATGTCGATGAGGTAGATTTCATCAAGACTTACATGCGGGTGAGCACGCATAACTGATAGGATCCCATAGTCATACTTGCAAATTTCCAAGGTTACCTAGAGGGAACAGCAAGGAAATGGTTCCTCGCAAATGTACACGATGTGACAACCTAGGACGCCTGCAACGGCAATTTGCGGGAGGTGTTTTGCAAACCCGTTCGTCGCAATCTCGCTGCCACGTCGGGCGTACAGACGTCCAATACACCCTATGCGGCCTATATTGAGGACGTTCTCGCGCTGAGACCACAAGGTAGAACCAAACAGGGCCGAGTCAGAGAAGGTTTCTCACGTGATGAAAGGCATTCATGACGACACTTTCCACCTGCTCGCTTGTAAAGATTGCGTCACCGTCGACTCCATTTTGAAAAAGTTCTCCCGCTTTGAACAGGCGAAAGCCTGTCGAATTACTGAGCAGTTCATCAGGCGTTGAAACACGGTTGCCACTTCGTCTGGCGAGAATATTTCGCAACCAGTGGCTTAACTAGGTTGGCAGGTGCCCACGGCAAATATATTTTTGCGCCCCTCATGACGTTATGATAGTATATATCTATATTATCATATCATTATCATTGACAGCTATGGTAGAAACCTTCAGTTTGATGTTCCTTCCACCATACGAATCATACGGAGAACATCTTAAAAGAAAACGACTTCAAAGAAGAATGCTACCCACTCCTTAAATGGCACTAAACACCCACATTGCAGAAACATTCAGAAAAATACAAACTAATACATTCCCACACAAATCAAGGATGGCTCTTATGTTCCCAGACAGATTTAGTGACGACTGATTTCAATGTAATGAAAACGCCACCCTTTTCCATAACATATCGAACTCTCCAGTTATAAGGCAAACCGATTACAATACACCTCATTCACTAGAAACATGGGAGGTGACTCTGGCCAGTGAGGCCTTGGAAGGCCTGCGCCAGCTCATCTACAAAGCCTGGATCGGGGAACAAGCTTCTGGGGTCTTGGAAAAAGACTCCATCCAAGTTTCTTCCTTTGAGTCATTCCCCAATCTCAAAAAACTTTTACTGAACTGAACTCGATCTGGCAAAGAAGAAAATGCCAAGAAACTGCCGAGGGCTCGTGAACACGTGCACTATGGCGACCGAAGAGTCCTGGCTCGCGCAGTGGAATTAACAAAACTTTTCCAGCGCTGTTGTCAATCGCTAGCGTGCATGTAATGCTTGGCCTGAGGAACAGGAGGATACCGATGCATATGACGATGACTACTAAAAGCACAGTGCAATGTAACAACAGAACATGTAAACAAAGAATTTCAAACTTGTACAAATGCATAGTGATATTTCCTTCAGCGATCACGTAGGAAGCAATACTGCAGCTTTCCTATGGATCAAGCCTAACGCGACTTAGTGCAAGCTGCGCCAGTTGAGCTGGCAGAAGTCTACAATGCTGAGGTTGAATTTTCATGCACCACTCGCCGAGAAGAAGACGACGGCTTCTTCGTTTAGGCAACAAGCGCCATGCGCGGTATGTTAAGAGTAACTTCAAACGCTTATCCCAGGAGTAGTCGGGTGGCTTTGTAATTTAAAAATTGTTGTGTTGTCATCGACTCACGGGAGTGCTACTTTCGTTTTACGAGCTTGCTGTAGGAACGCATTGGCTAATAAATGCCAAAATTTAGAACCTAGATTCCACCTGTTTACATCCTCATTTATGCTATTTGCTTTGCTACTTAGTAAGCTTCACTGCACATAATAGTAAAACTAGTTTCTTTACTACTCATCAAGCTTCACCACTCATAAATGTAGAGATTGGGACCTAGAAAAATAAAAAGATTTCGGCGTTTAGTCATAGTACAAAATCTTCGGAAGAACCTTCTTAGAAGTTCAATTTCTCCAGTGCATTCGCGCCTTGAGTACGCTTACGCGGAACATAGTAGCTACGCTACCTCTCGCTCGCTATGTAACCTAAGTAACCTCTCGTTCCTACATAAACTGACATCTTTCTGTCTCGCCCAAAGGCTGTCGAGGCCATACAATAAAAATTATTTGCCCAAATATAAAAATTCATTAAGCAGCAAAACTAAACAAGAAAACAAGAAAGTAATCACAGAACCTGGCACAGCCCGGTGCTTAAGCTTTAGTATTCTTGCTCAGTGTCGCGCTTTGTACGCGCCATGTGTGGCGAAGGAGGAGGTTTTTACTTTCCGTGCCAAATGTATGTTGTTCAAATCTGGCCAGTTGTTACCATCGTGTTTTGCTGCCCATTTGAGTTCTCGGGTCGCCGTATACAAACATAAAAAGAATTGGACACGCTTAGAAGAGCGCAATTGTGCTAGATATATTTCGGGACTCCTCAAAAGCAGTTGCAACTCGTATCTATCAAGGGTGTTAATCGCAGCAAGCTATACGCATTTTCCGTTGAAAACAAAAAAAATAGCCGGGAATACCATGGCTTTTTATGTCGAAATTTACTAAATACTGAGCCTGAAATATGCAAAACAAACTATAGCGGAAATTACGAGCAATAATAGGTCAAGAAATGACGGTGAATTGGGCTGTCTTGTGTAGACGCACAAAGAACATTGCCCGCGATGGTTACACTGCAGATGTTTGGTCAGCAGTGCCCATTGCCCGCCTATTAAGCAGCAGGTCTAAGGTGCCCCATTCTGCGATACACCGACGATGTAGGCGTTGCTCTGTTATGAAAATGGTTGCCGCCGTAAACAGCAAATAAATAGATGTGGGTGATCAGATGAGCTGTCAACCCGGGTCTTCATAATAGCCGCTACACGGGCTGCCACCGTGAATTCGTTTTTTTACTCATGAATACTTGCAATTTTTACACAAAACTTGCGTTATCAGTCATTCTAGAAGACGTACATCACTGAAGGTACAATCAGATATCCGTCAAATCTTCAGAAAGTAGACGCACACGTTCAGCAGATGGAGCAAACCTGGTGGGTCACTAGGCGCCGCATAAATGCTCCGCCCCAGCACAGCCTGCTCCTGCAAAATGGACTTCGTTGGGACAATCGTTTACGCTTGCTGGTTAGTGATTTGGCACTTTTACAACCTATTGATTTCTATGAAACAAATTCAACATGTGGCTTTCCATGGGCTCCGCTCATCGCCACGGGTAAAACAAGGCTTTTTTTATAACTGTTTCTTCATAGTACTTGCCCAAGTGAAGGTCGGCCAACATTCGGGTGCTCTAAGGGTCTCTGTTCGCGCTTCATAGAGTTCATAGGCTATGAATGGGTAACAAATAGTAGTAGCTTAGTGCGCGACGTGTGAAGAGACTACGTATGGACACTTTAGTAGGACTGGTGTACGACAGTAGCGGAGCCTGATTCTAGGCAACCTGTAGGATCTGCCGGACTGCTTGTTTACAACATTAGCGCCCTACGAGGAAGACTAAAGTGAAGAAGGGGGCGCAAACACTGTGTAGCGGAGAGGAATACGGTCACAGTGATTCTCACCAAAGAACAGATACACTTCGCCTTGACCACGTACATTTGCACTTCGATCGTATTTGACCTCACTATCCGCGCAGCTCTGGAGGCTTTCTTTTAAAAAAATGGGCGGTATTTCTCTTAATGTGAGCTCTACTAATGTTCTTTATCTACTGTGGCCTTCTTTACAAACAAAATGCATTTTTCCAAAAAGACAACTAGACAGGCATAAACAGGGTTTTTTAGTTGATGGAAAGTGCTTGAGTGCATGGTTTTCTGCTAGGTAGTCAGTGTTCCCGCATACGTTTTATACATAGACTGGCCCTCTAAATCTTGGGATCTGCTCGCCCAAGTTAGTTAATATAGGCCTACCCTTTCCGGAAAAATAAAGCTTGTTGGGGGCGTTTTTTGGTTGTTGGTTTCTGATGTTCTGAACATTTTCTGATTTGTTCATCTATCAGTGCTAATAACATATATTTCATATTAAGTTACCCATTATCTCTGTGATTGCAGTTTAAAAACATTACTAAATGGGTTCGATAGCGCTTGACCAGGTGTCAGCAGTGTCAGTCCAACTAAAATATTACAGCCGTTTTCACCTAAATGCTACACACTACACTTGGCGCGGGTTTTTGGTGTCTAAAGACTGTGACGTTAGTGTCTTTCGTGTACCGGCAGTGTAACCCATACTCGGTGTACGTTGAAAACGGCAGTACTTTTCGCACACCGACAAGTCTCCCTTATGCAGTATAGAAAAATTGAAGTTTACGGTTTAAGCAACGAAGAATTTACCAAATTTCATAAATTAAACGGCTGCGAAGGCCCTAGGAATAGTCTTTACTGCACAATATTGAATAGAATTGCGCATTGTTAAAAAGGTGATACCGCAGAGGGGGAAATGCACCTGAAATTTTGTCGAAGTGTTAAACTATCACAAATGGGTCGTTGCTTCATTCAGAATTGTTGCGTTTTCATGGATGTACTTTCTGTAGGTTACAGTTCAGGAATTCAAATGTGGCTTTTCAACAGAAAGCAACGACACCTGTGCCTTTTGCGACGTTATAATAGGACTCCTCAGCGTAACAAAAGTTTTGGGCAGAAAGTACAATGTCGGTATGAAAGTGGGCATTCTTATTGTTCTTACCCAATGTTATGTAATTTAGGTCTGCAACACAAGTATAAATGTTGATGAACAATGAATTTTTATCAGTTTTTAAGCTTGTAATCTTTCAACGGACGGAATCTCGCCGTTGTCTGTGTTAGCACTATGGTACGGGCGCAAAAGACATCGTTCGCCGGTAACAACCTTACAGAGTTAACCAAGACTCTAGTTTCACCCAATAAAGCATGCACATAGGGCGGTGTTTTTGTATCCAAATATAGTGTTTTTGTGTTTTTGTGGTGTTTTTCTCTTGATGAGTGCAAGACCGATTTTCTATATTACTTTTCGTGAAAGGAGAACCCAAGGGCGACAATAGTAGGGAAACATCTTTTCGTTCGAAACGAATTACGAGCTTCACCAAAAGATAAAAATACAAGGTTGGGACGCCTTACTAGGTTTCACAGGCTTTCCCTATACAGAGAACGAGCGTTTTTTTCTACAGGGAGCTTTGGTGGGTGTGATAACATAATGGGGCCCATTTGCAGCTACTGAGGACTAGGTAAAAAATTGTTCGAGGTTATTAAAATCTTAAAATTACCTTATCGCATTCCTACTGCAGGAAAAGCTTTAAGTGTTTCTGCTGATTTTGAAAAAAAAACAATATAAAACGGCCTTAAGAAAAAATTCATTAAACGTGTAAGCACTTTGGTGGAGGCTCATCCAAATACCCTGCCTGTGCATTTGTTATATTTCATGTGTCACACTTTACCGGCATAAAAAAGTTGTAAATATTCCCTGGGACACTTACATGTGCTAAGTGCCTTCAGGAGAAAGACTGGAAAACTCGTCATGGATCTGTTTAACAAACATCACCTTCGCAACTATTTCTTCTGGTTGCTTTCTTTGTGTTCTAGCATGAAATTTCGCCACTGACACAACAAGGTCACTTCAAGTCTAGCGACACCGCTAGTTTAAGTTTCAAGTTCACATTTTCAGTTGATGTTTTAGGGGCGAAGCCCCTTCAGGCCGGCGTCCACACTCACTTCACAGCACCGTGTAAATCGAAACATCTGTGAACAAAAGCTTCACAAACGCTTAGCAAGAACAAAATAAAAGGTTCACAAAAGTTTAGAGAGAGAGAGTGCTCCTGGATTGTAGTGCTGTGCATGTACGAGGAGCATTGAATTGCATTGAATTGGATTGAATTGGATTAGATTAGATTGAAGGTAATTTGATCGGCTTTAAGTTGAATTTTGTTCGATTGAATGAGATTGGAAATCATTTTAGCGGCAGTAAGAACTATCACGGGTGATTTACGGTTTGAACGAGCCCTAGTGTTTCGCCCACTCGTCATAATTCACATCTTAGAGATGCGCAAATTTTTATAGGCCGCATGATTCACAGAATCAGAGTCAGGGGCTTCCGAGGTGCACGTGTTCGGCTCGCGAGCCCTCAGTGCTCACTGTTTCTTGACTTGAATCGAGCTCTAAATGCATTTGGCTAACTGTTTTCGCACCACTGGCACCATGTTGATGTAGCTTGGTGGTAATTGACTCGGGTACTCATTCGGAAACCAGGGTTGACTTCCCATACAATGACAAAATATGGGACATGGTTAGACACGGATGTATTTTTTTTGTTTATCTGATACCTTTGAGTAATACGTAAGAGTGTTCGGATAAAACGTAAATCTGGTATCGGATAAAACGTAAATCTGGTACCGGAGACGTTTAGCAAACCATAAATTTTACAACCGCACTACAGAAGTAGCTTCCGCTTCACGTAGTGTATGTGGCGCAAGTTTAACTAATACTGTTTTTTTGCCCACACGTATTTTGTAGACACCTATTATTGCCGACACTTTTTTGCAGACACCTATTGGATTACAGCCTAAGGATAATTAGTCTATATCGTTTAGAAAAGCTGGAGTTTGTAGGATCACCTAAACATTGAGTCGTTTTCATCTGTGAGCAAAATGCTTTTACACATTTGGATAAAAAAATCCACACTTCCCAAAAATTTGTGCGACGTTTTACAACAGCTTGGTTGAAACTGCCTTGTCAACAGGACTTCAATCCTGAGTCTTAGAATACGGCTGCAAAATGTCAATAAATACCACCTGATGTAAATACAAAGTAAATGTGGGGTTCTTTCTTTTATTCAAAAGGAATAATTTTAATCAATTGATCTAATATTTTTACACTCACGTTGCTTGCATCATGAGAGTTACCAGGAGGGCCGATAGCAAAAGAATGCGAACGGTCATTATGCAAAATTCTGCGGAGCTTAGGCACCGCTGTATTCGCGAAGAACTGATGAATTTATAGCAGTACCTCCCTCAAACAATTGTTGCAGAACTTCGAGACCTTTTTTGTTTGCCTACGACATACTCCATCTTACTTCACAAAACTGGATACACCTACTTTATTGTGTCGAAGAGTTAAAAAAGGCGGCGAAGGTTTTACTTGCCCAAAATGTACTTGCAAAATTAACTTGCCGTTAACAATAAGTGAAGTGCGCGTCATACTCAAACGAAAGAAATAGTCATGAGCCTTTCTTCTTGGTAGTATTCGATAAAACTTAGCAAGGCTGCACACAAAGCTGAAGTTTTTATTGCTAAATATCAGTTGCCGTCTGAAAAACACATAAGGAATGTTCGGTGGTATTAGGTATAAGGAACCCAGAAACACACGCTTTAAATGCTTCAGCATATTTCGAGCTACAAAATAACAAGTAAATATGAACAATAAGCTGCGATTCTATTTGAAGAAACCAAAGCCAGAATACCTTACCCAATTGTTGTGGTCTGATTACAAATGTTTCGAATGTCTCTACCAAATCCAGTTGTATTTCGCGTAAATTGTATTTCATCACGATCCCCAATAAATGATTTCTGCCCGTAAATACACGAAGTCATCTCTAAATGGCGTAAAACTGGTCCTACTTTCCGTCATTCTACTTTACATTTCGCAATCACATTTCATCATCTCATCCCTCCGTCTAGTTATCAGTTGCCTTGTACTTGCTGCATGTCTATTTTTAGCCAGTTTGGTATCCTTGTGGCGCATCGGAGTACCTCATCCCGAAGTACTGAGCGGCACGTTGTTTATTAAAGATATAAATATTGCAAGGCATTCCACAATCAGTATGTTGGTCTGTGCATGTGGTCGACGTACAATTGTCCTTGAAATGTTGCAACTTCTTCATCTATGAACGCCAGGTGTAGCTGTGTGTCAGGAAACGTGCTGCTTGCCCATCAATGCAATGGTTTAAAACAACGACAACAGCTGAACTGCTTCGCGCCTTCACCAGCGTCCAGATGCCGTATTCTTGTCCCTGACTGGGCGCCTGCGCCGCAACCACTGGTTGTCCAGGCTTTTGTGGACGCCAGGGCATACGCCTGCTTCGTCACCACGGCCTTGACGTGTCCCTCCTACCCTGACCTAAATCAAAGCTGCGCGTTTGAGTCTCTCCGTGCACACCCAAGCCTGCTAGCAGAACTTACTGTAATTAGGGATGGCTTGCAGGTGCTTGCATCGACATTTAATACTGGGGACAATCTGGAACTTTGCACGGACTCAAGGGGAGTGATTCGGGATATGCGTCTCGTTGCGCGTTCTACAAGCCTGGGCGCACGCATTCACAAGATTATGATCACTTACGCATGCCTGTCCGTGTTTCATGGATTCGCCGGGACACGCTTCCTGCCCACACTGTGGCAGATCGCGCCTGCCACTGAAGAGACCTCCAACGGCCACCACGACTACTTCGAGTATCTACCCTAGAAGAACTGTTGGTGGGAAAAGAGAACCTCCGCCGCACCACGCATGCTTTATTTCAACTGTGTGGAAATGACCTCCCCAGTGGGCTGGCTCTCTGGGAGGAGGTCTTGCTGCGGAGGCTTCGAGTTGCGGTGGCGTTATCCCCGCAGTTACTCACGCTTGGCCTGCCCGACACCACGATCCGTTTGCTGACAACTGCCCCTGCTTTGTGACTCCTGCACCAGACGCTGACGTTGATCACCTGTTGTTGACTTGTTCAGGTCTTACAAACGCCAGAATCCAACATCTACGAGGCACAGGGCTCCATCCTGGGAGACCCTCCGATCTTAAGCGTTGGGTATGGGGACCCCAGTACCGGTCTCTTCTTAGGTTTCTGCGTGAAACTGGTGCAATTGTGTACCTATAAACCTCCCTGTTATGCCGTAGGGTAATCTATCGCATTAAAAAAGTTTTCACGCGGTGAATTCTTTGATTGGGCAATCCCTTACCGTGAGTCTGTGCTCTATTCTGGAGGTCGGCACCACTTTTGTAGAAAGTCCACAGGAACTCTCAGGTGTGCCCACCGTAGTCATAAAGTTTCGGCTTTTTGGCGGTAATCGCTACCTCCTGCTTGGCGTAAACTCAGAAATTTTTTTTTTTTTCAGTGGGTGCCAGTTTGGAATGTTAAACACCCACTCGATCGCGAAAACGGGATAGTAGGTTCATACTCAAGGCAAAAAAAACTGCGCAAAGAGAGTCAAAGGATCACAAAAAAATATCAACACGGACAGTTCCCATGTTTGTCTTTTTTGTCTTTTGATCAGTTTCTTTGCGCTGTTTTTTTGCCATGAGCTCAACCCCAAGATGTTAAGTTAAACGAAACATCCCAAACCTCACATAGCGAAGTTAAGCCTAACGTATTTTCGCAAGCAGCGTTACGGGAAGCAGACCTACGCCGTTCTTCTCGAGACGGATACTTTGGTTGTCCTGGGAGTTTTCCAAACAGCTTAGAACATGTCAAAATGGAACAATGGGATAGACGCCGGCTTCAAAACGCGAGAACCCAGGCCCGGTTCCGACAACAGGAGGTGTTGGTTGGTTGGTTCGTACCAAACAAATGGCTCGTACCCACTCAGGAGGATTGGCCAGGAAATGAGCGCTAACTCAGAGAAGAGGAAAAACTGGAATTTGGATAAAAGAAGTAAAGTGAATAAATACCGGAAAAAGGTGAGTATAAAAGGGAATAAAAAATATAATTAGTAAACTGCCAGAAAAGGAGGTGCGGTAGCAGAAAAAACTCAGCAACTAAAAAATCAACACAAATGAATAAGGAAAGGATGGGCCGAAGGACAATCGTGGAAAGTGCGTAAAAAAATAAAGAAAAAAGATTCGGCGAGAAGGAGAGGCAGTGAGCGGGAAGGCAGAGGATACAGGCGCAGACATGTTTTTAAGAGCAGCCCGCCACCTTGAATTAGCGGCTAGTACGGTAGACGGCGTGATTCAAAGATGAATGAATGTACAGCGTGTCAAAAACCCAGTACTGTCGCCCCGAATGATAATATAAAAGGAACAGTAATTGGGTGGGCCAATTATATAAAAGCGTTTTTCTTTTCTTTTACCTCGACCACGATCGTTCGTCATCTTCGTCAAAGAAATCTGGGTTTTCTGCAGGGCGTATAGACGACCAATGGCATCAGTGAGAACAGTAAGGATTTGCTTTTGAAAAATGTATGTCGTGTTTTTAGGTTGCCGTGTCCAACTTGATACGGATGGGAAACGGTAGGTGATATCACTTCCTGTCAAATAAGTATACAAAGCCTGAGAAATGGAACTTTTTGAAATGATGTGATGCATTCTCTGCATTAAACAGCACAAAAGATCGTTGAAACAATAAATATGTTGAATGTTCGTTCACACGACTCCTGCAGAAAAGACAAACAACTTCTGTTCCTGGTTTTTATGGGCCTTTTGGGTTGGGGTTCAAACCAACGGAATACTTTTCATGGATCCAGGAGTAGGCCAGCATGGAAATTATATTTAGAACACTTTCCTAGGTATACTTTCGAACAATTCCAGTTTTACAGAAAAGCCGGGTCAGTCATTATGTTGAGTGGGACACGTGAAGCCTTCAGGCGGCAAACTTACACAGCACAATTTTATGTCATACAGACAAGGTTCAGGAATACAGAATCCTATCATTTGGTTATCATAAATATGGCCATGTTGCGACTGTTCAAAACAATATTTTAATTGTTCAAAGCATTAGTTTGCGACTGTTCGAAAGATTATGTTGCGACTGTTAAAACAATATTGTCCCAATTTGCTCCAACCTGCGGGACAAAACGAGACGCTGCGTAAGGCAAGAGGAGACAGTGTGAAAAAATATTGGCCCTTTAGTTCTTGCAGTAGAAGCACTTGATAGTCACTTAGTGGGCCACCAGCAGTCCTCATGAGCCCAGTCTTCGCAAACCACATGCAGAATCCAGAAAGAACCCGGTGTTGTGCTGCTCCAAAACTACTTGCAGATCAAACACCACCAGTCCTTTTATATGTCATATTGTTGTCGTTTGTTAAACGCTGGCACATCATTGGCTTACACAACTAATGGAAGCTGGATACGTTCTCACCCATCTTCTTTGCCTCTTTTCGCCGTTTTCATGCGGAATCGTAAGGGCGTTTTGTATCTTTCAGCCTCGTTCGCCTGGTTCTGTGAGGCTATGACATTAAAATAGTGTTAAATTCGTATTTCATAGCGCTTGTTACTTTTTAACTTCAGCATTGGAGAAATGTCATTATTAACTAATTCCTGCCGCAGTCGCCTTTTTATTCTTTTGGGGTTACTCGATGAGGCTATGTCGGTGTTCTTCTGTACAACTTCCTCCACGTCCTCTTCTTCACGGTCACACGATGGCACGTCGAACTCGGGTCATCTAAAATACTGTGTGAAAATGGGCAAAACTCACACTTTTGAAATGCAGCAGTAATGTTACGGATGTGGCCAGATCTTCGAATTCCTTTTCCAATATTCCGCGAATGAAATTCAGTGTGATTCACGTGGCGCGGCTGGCTCGTTCTAAGCGAATTAAATGCCTTTTTGTCGCGTTTTGCCCCTCTAACATGCTCTCAAAAAAAGCCTGGCTTTCGGGCCATGACAAAAATGAACTGCACTTTGGTGGAATAGAGCAAATAGTATAAAGTAGCAACGTAAATATTCGAGTTGTACAGAGAGCGCAGTACATTCATGTCTGAACCAAACATTTTGCGAGCTGCATTTCGCCTCTTGTAGTGGGTCACAGACACACTAAAATCCGCCGCGCAATTTTCCCGCGTGAACGCTGCACGTAATCGCTGACGTTTACGCCAAAAAGTATTAACGACCGGCACTTAACTAACTGAAAGACACAAAAAAGAAACACTTTTTTGCCTTAGCTATAGAGGGCTGCAAAGTCAAAATGTCGCTCTACGCGCTTTTGCCCCGCCTTACCAACGTATACGAACATCACAACGGCCATGAGAAACAACGCAGAATTGACGCAACCAAGCTCCCTCTAAGCAACGCTACGACAACTTGTAATCACCGACCACTATGGCTTACCACCTCTTATAGGACGGCTGGACGCAGCCGCAATTCGAGGACGACAACGTGCAAAGTTCGGCTATCCGTCGGCGACCTTGACGTAGCCGCACTAATAGACACTGGAGATGACCATTCAGTGATGAGCCTATCGTTTGCGTCGAAACTGAAAAAAAGGTACGACAAACTGACGCGAGACGCAAAGCTTTCCCGCCTAGTGAAACCTGTACGTTGCGTATAACCGTAAACAGCATCACGTACCATGCTGCGTTTCTCCTACTTTTTAATTGTTCCCGCGACGTGATCCTGGGAACGGACATTTTGATAGAAAAAGGTGTTAATCGCGATGTACCGGCCAAGTGATCAGTATTATCACCGGTCGCGCCATGACGCTGAAATCAAGCGCCGAACCTCGTACTTTGTTAAGAATTGCCAATGACCACTGCACCCTGACTCCCCGTGCAAGCCTCATGATCGCCGTCTACTTTCAAGATAGTGCGCCTCCACTGATGATATCGTGGAGAGCGACCAGGGCTTGCTTGTGCAGAGTTATCGCCGCCACCACAGGTATTGGGCGCTTGACACAAGAACAATCCATCCTACCCATTGCGATATTCGACGAAGAATATCAGCACACCAACAGACCCACACACAACTTCTCTTGCATTCCTTCAAAAATTAAGGAAGAAGTGACGTGTCCGCCGTCGCTTTCCTTTCGCGCTATTTGATCTGATGCCGCCTTCAAGTCTGCTCAAATCTTTGACGCTATCGCGGGGTTACAGGAAAAGCTTAGCGCTTTGCAACAGCGCACCAGCGACTGCTTTTCGTCGACTTTGAATACAGATCAGCGCATCTTGCGAAGCACCTTATATTCGCCAAATAGGGCTTAAGACGAAATAAACAGTCAACTTGCCGTGTGTCTTCACGTAAGGGCGAATCTATTCGGATGCAAGTTGGCAACATGCCTAGAGACGACATCATACAACACTCGAAAAATCCCTGGACTGCTCCGTTATGCTCATGAAGAGAAACAACCGCACCTTAGGGTTCTCTGTTGACTATCGAAGGCTGAACAAAATCTTCAAAAAGGACTTTTACCCTTTGGAGAACTCTTTGGAAACGCCCATTGTAATCCAGGTGATCTGTGAGGTTTCGGACAGCGGTTCTACGACGCGCACTCATTAAGCTGCAGCTGCGACGGCATTTCGGACCGTACAGATTTGAACGTCGTGTTTGCGAACCTATCTGCGAGATTGTCCCGGAGAGTGACTCCGGGACGCACGTAGCCCGAGTTCGTCCACGTAGTACGCCGCAAGCCTACTACGCGAGATGGCGAGCTTTCTATATTTCTACTGCAGTTATATTTTTTGCTTCTAGTTGATGCAATCGTAGAGGCTGCTAATGCCAGACACTATACCTTCTGGTCTTGTTTATTCATTTGTTTTGTTCCCAGAGTCTGGCCGCGCCGCCTTTCTTATCTGAATTAGTAGTGAAGCGCACGTGTCGGTCTTTGTTTTTTACGCTGCGGAAGTTATCTGGTTAATACGAATAGTGAATCGCCTGTCGACATGGCAATTTTATGTTCGTCTTTGATTGCCAACGTTACAGATTTGATGCAGGACTCTCATCCATGCTGGCGTCAATAACAGGCCTTAATTTTCCATGTATACAGACGACATGCCCTCTGGACCGATTCGGAGTCCCCTGGGGAGCCAGGCCTGGTTCTGCAAAAAGGTCTCCATGTTGTCCGTGAATACTTCCAAAAATAAGGCATGCAAACATCTCTTGAAAAAACTCGAGCACGGGACCGTCATGAACGGTCCGCCACCCCGAAAGCAACCTTATCTCCCTTCGTTTTGGGGCCTCAGTCATTTGGCGAAAGGAACTATTGGGACACTCGGCGTGCTCAATGAAGTGGATGCAAGACTTAAAAGCTGGCTTTAAAGCACGGTGCAGAAATCCTGTCAGATCTCGCATATCATACGTCGCGTCTCCTGCCGTGGGTGGGGAATCAATGGGCTTGGGCTTCGTCATATTGATAATGCGAGCGTGAAGTTGCATTCTCGGAAACGAAGCGGAAAAGTGGACACAGGAGGAGACAAGAGACAGGCGATTACCAGCGCTCATTCATGTCCTCATCCCATCTCTTCTCTCGTCCAGTGTCCTTTTTTGCGCTTAGTTTGCGAAACTTCGTCAGACAGCTCCAGCGCATTCACTACGAAAAATTCGCTACGGATATCAAAGTATGCCACTTACCGGGACTCAACGCTTTGGGCTTGAGAGAATCACACACGAAGCGATGCGCTTGGTGACTGCCCAGTAGTACACTCACACGTTAAGCAAAATGAATGCCCTGTGATATATGACCGAGCTGAAATCGCAAGCCCAGCGTGTCCGTCTCTTCACAACAGTGACGGGTCGTCACACCCTGCGGACATCAGGCTAAGACGTCTACATCCTAGAAACGCTCTCGTCTCCAGCCCCACCATTGGAACCTTTCCACTTAGAAGATTACCTGCCATTACCGAAGAACGTGAGTTCGATTAGTCCCAAGCACACAATGCTGCCTTTAGATGTCACAGAAAACTGTACTACAAGCCATGCTAGAAGAATAATACAATGGTACACAGATGATGACAAGTTTCAACAAGGTGCCACCAAAGCTTGCCATGATTAGGAATACATGTTCATAGTTAAACGACTTTTAGAAGAGCACACTGTCACTAACCTCGAGCTCATTGCCATTCGGCTTGCCACCAGTCGGATTGGAGAAAGACGTGATCTGTCCTGCACAGACAATGTTTACACTGAGTTATAGGAAGCGTGAAAGCGGTAGAGCATCCGCCTCGCGTGCTGAAGGACCTGGGTTCGAATTCCAGTGCAGGACAATTCCAACCGGATATAAAAAAATTCGCACGATGATGAAATTGCAGAATAAAACTTGGGCTGCGGCCTGATCCCGGCGACCATTGCAGGTAACGCACTCCCTCATCACAGTAGGATTGACCACCTTGGTGTCGTAACAGCCACAACCTCCTTTGTATACGCCAATTAACCCACGGCCCTCAGTCTCCAGTGGCTGTGAAGCAACTGACCATGGCGGCGGTCAGACCTATGAAGAAGCAGAGGGTGTGAAGTATCCCTGGAGCCGGACAGGTCGCAATGGGAATCTGAACCTGGAAACGTTTAACGCTAGAACCTTATGAGCGGAGCGATTCCAGAAATGTGGTCCGAGGAATAAAGGGCATTATATGGGATGTCATAGGGCTTAGTGAGGTTAGGAGGACCGGTGAATCCCTTAAGGTGAATGAAAAAAGAACACGTCCTATATTACCGTGGTCTAGTTGACAACATAACTGGGAGTGGCTGGCAACGTAGAAGAACATCATAGCAATAATGAAAGGCCTGCTGGTCTTGTAATTAATCTCAATAACAGGTAAAAACCCAAGGTAGTATAGGGCTATGCACCCAAAATCCAGCCACGATGGCCAGCTAGTTGAACGCCTCCATAAAGATGGGAAATCGGAATGACTAAAATAAAAGCACATTATAGCGTAGTTACGAGAGACCTCAATGCTAAAGTAGGCAAGCATAAGCTGGAGACAAGGCAGTTGGGGACTATTGCCTGGGCTGTAAAAATAGCAGGGGGACCTACTAGACGAGTTCGCAGAACGGAATAACCTACGCATCGTGACTACCTTCTTCTGCAAATGGGAGAGTCGGAAGTGGACGCGGAGGAGCCTTAATGGAGAGCACAAAAAATAAATAGACCTTATATTATGCGAAAAATGAGGCGTTGTGCAGGATGGGGAAGTGCTTGGAAGGGTAAGGTGTAGTGATCATCGTATGTCAAAATCTCGAATTAGGCTACATTTCAGGAGGGACCGCCACAAGCTAGAACGTAAGAAGCCAATCATTGAGCGACCCGTAAGACGTAAATAAGAATAATTAAGGATTGCGCCGCTAAACCGATATTCAGCTCTTCCAGTGGAAGCAGAGCTTACGACACAGGATGCCAGCGACAATCTTACACGCATTACCACGAAGTGTGCAAAAGCAGTCAAGTGCACGATGGCCAGATAGCATACTGGTAAACCTTCTTAGGAGACGAAAGATCTAATTGAGAAATGGCAAAAAATGGCAATCTCCACACAAGCTCACAGAATAGAACTAGCAGAGATTTCGAGGTAAATCAATAAGCGTAAGGCAGCTGAAATACAGAAGTATAATATGGAGAGGATCGCTAATGCTGCAAACAATGGAGGCAGCCTTAACGCAGTGAAGTGGCGTCTAGGCGTGGAGAAAAATCATATGTATGCACTTAAAGAGACAGACAACCGAGCTTTGTCGAGTATACATTCTCTATCCAGAATGAAAGGCCATGACTTGAAGCACCTTGATGAGAAGCGGTTTTGCTGATAACGCCCTAAAACTTTTTACATCGAAATTTTTAGATCTACGAGCCGTATGTGTCCCTCCCAAAAATAATGCTGGCAACCATGACATAGAGTAGCTCGGCAGCATATTTTGTCTATATTTGAAATAAAAAACGATATTTAAAAACTTCTCCCCAGATAAAGAAGCTTAGATCAAAGGCTTTCTTATTCCTTTATGTGTGTTTTTAATGCAACGGTCTATTTTGCACGAATGCGCCGTCTGTTGGGATAGACAGTAGGTAGAATATGGATTCACGGTAGGGAGACGGGAAGTTCGATTCTCCCTGGGCGCGATGTTTTTTTCAATTGGCGTATTCGGAAACTGAAATGAAACATTTTGCAGAACAAACGCCCCTGACTCAGGGAGAATCGTCCGAGCTTCTGCACTGGATCTGTTTGCTGAACGCTGCCGTTGATTCTTGGCATGGAGGCTCAGTTAGCCACGCTGAGAGAACCCCAGCGACGGTGGGCGGCGTGTTTTAACATTTTTCAATATAATGTGTAGAAATACATATGCAATTAACCTTGTACAGATACTTGTATTAAAAGGTTTTCAATACTGAAATACACGTTTCAGCAGTTACAGTAGCTGCTAGGTTTGCAGGTCAAGTGAGAGGGACACATATTGTAGTGTCAAGTTTCGACACTACGAACCGCCACCCTTCCGATTTCAGGAAGTGTGGCGCGAAAATAAAATTACTTCCCCGAATTTGTTTACGAATTGCTGGGGGTTACCGGGCTATACAAAACCCTGGCTTTCATATGAGCTACAGAATATATACTCGACAAAAATCGGTTGTCTGTCCCGTTAAAGTCAAGCAAGGCGGTGTTATCACAAATAGGGATAAAATCGTCATTGTAGCCGACACGTTCTAAAGAGATCTACACAGTAGCCGGGACATCCAGGATAATGCCGAACGAGAAAGTAGTTCAGAGTAGATAGACGGATGGCCTTGATAAAATTGAAAGGGGCAAAGTACCCGGCGAGGATCAGATAACAGCAGAGATCTTGAATGATGGCGGGTAAATTGTACATGAAAAACTAGCAAACCTGTTTACGAAATGCATAATAACCGCGAATGCACCGTAATCTTGAAAGAACGTGAACGTCATCCTAATTCATAAGAAAGGGACATGAAGGACTTGAAAAATTACACGCCGATTAGCTTACTGTCAGTAGTATACAAGACACTTACCAAGGTAATCGCTAACAGAAGTGTTGCCACCTTAAATTTCGATCAACCTAATGAACAAGCAGGGTTCCGTAAAGGGTATTGAACAATGGACCTCACAAGATCAATGAGGTGATAGAGAAGTGCGCCGAGTATACAAAACACCTATATATAGCCCTAAATATTATGAGAAAGCATTTGACTCGGTTGAAAGCTCAGGAGTCTTTGCGGAATTACGGAACACGGGTGTAGATGAGCTATATATAAGAATACTAGAGGACATTTACAATAGGTCCACACGCACCATCATAGTCCATAGGGAGAGCAGTAAAATACCTAGAAGGGCGCCAAACAAGGATACACAATCTCAGCAATGCTGTTCACACCATGTTTGCAAGACATATTCATAACATTGGATTGGGAGCCGGGGGGAGTAAGGGTTAGTAACCTCAGAATTTCTGATGACGTTGCCTTGCTATGTTACTCTGGGGAGGAATTGCAAATCGTTCTTTCCGCACTAGACCTACAGAGAAGAACCGTGGGCCTGAAAATTATATGCAGAAAACTAAAGTAATTATCAATAACCTCGGGAAAACTTTGCGGTTTGGGATAGGTGGCGAGGCAGTGGAAGTGGCAAGCAAATATACCTACTTAGACCAAGTTGTGACCCCGGATCCCAACCATGAGGCAGAGATAATTAGAAGGATAAGAATGGGGTGGAGTGCATACAGCAAGTTTTCTCAGATATTCAATGGCAGCTATTATTGTCGCTGATGAAGAAAGTGTAGTCCAGCTGCAGCATACGGGTACTCACCTACGGGGAAGAAACTTCGAGGCTCCCAAAGAGGGTTCAAACTAAATTTAGAACAACTCAGCAAGCAATAGAATGGAAGATGATACGAATAACATTAAGGGCCAAGAAGAGAGCGGAGTGTGTCAGGGAACAAATGTATGTTAAGGACATATTAGTATAAATTAGGAATAAGAAATGGACGCGGGCAGGGCACGTAATGCGAAGGCAAGTTTACCGTTGGTTATTAAGGGTAACAGAGTGGATCACTAGATTAGGCAAGCGTTGCAGGAGGTGGCAGAAATTTAGTTGGACGGGTAAGATCCAGAAGTTTGCGGGGATAAATTGGTCGCAGTTAACATAGGACTAGCCTAATTGGAGAATATTGGGAGAAGCTTTTGCCCTGCGGTGGGCCTAGATAGGCTGCTAAAGATGATGATGATGATGGCGATGACAAGAGGAATGCCCCACCTGCCATGCACGCGGAGGGACCACGCCATTGTTATCACCATATGGAAGGTCAGTCGTCTGCAAGAAGAGTGCTAAAAAGTCGTCCTAAAATGAATTCCTGTACCCTAAGCAGTTACTCGAATCAGGAAAACGCACTAGGATGCGCGCGCTGCACCTCTTTTCACACCTTTGCCTGGATCCGCTGTGGTTAGTACCCCTCTGGTTATTGCAAACGTTTCACATTGGCCGTCCCCTCCTATGGATAGGGCCGAGACATAGCATCGCGAAAAAAGACGTCGCTGCAGCGCTCTTCTCAACGTGGATAATCCTAAGGAACTATATCACCGTACGCCCAGTACACTTAGGAACATGGACGCGGTAATTTTTCATTAATCGTACAGTGGCGAACGTTTATTACCAGCCCTGTTACCTCATTAATCCGTGCCCATACGTCACGCCACCGTGCGAATAATACACTGCAAGGTACTTAACCGAGCATCTCCCGTGGACTTACCCTGCTTTTACAGCGCTTGTGGAAGCAGCGCTTCAGTCCCCCGGCTGACATGGCCCTCGCAACTTTTAAGAACAAATCGATCCACCAGCGCATATGGACCCATCGAACGCAGTTCTGCTCTGGCAAGCATTTCTTCGATACTTTAAGGAAAAACAAGGATGTTGCTGTTTTTTCACATAGACGGCCTCTGGGCCACCCCGTCTCGAAAAATTGGACACGCGTCCCCCTCCCGGCCATCTAAAGCGAGAAAAATTATGCCGCCATGGTTGTAACGTGTTGTATGCAGAAATAAACACGCACAAGAAACAACAAATAAAAGTTATTTCAATTTATTTCGAAATATTTATTTTATCGCTTGCTGCCATCCACATACAAGCAGAAATAAATGTTGAAAATAGCAGGTTCTCTGCTCTGTGCAGGCTGAAGCTCCGCCAGTAGCCCTGCTCTGCAGCTGCCTGTCATTCAGGTGCAAGAGTCGATTGTCCAGAACAGGATCCTCCCCATCTGCGTCGTGTGTATCAATGCCACCGTGAACTCCCTTTTGCTGCAGATGTCATGTGTGGCTTCAACAGGCACTAGTTTGCACCCCACAATAGGCTGCAGCGATGGTGGCTCCCGGAACAGGGCTTCAAAAAAAAGCAATTGCCAATTCATGAAGAAAATGACCCTTGAGAACTGAAATGAAGCCCTCACTAAAGACCAGTTCGAAGAACGTGCTGCATTGTCATTCCCCTCGGGTGTCTGGATGACCAGTGTTGGGTGTCATAATCCATGCCTTGAGCGAATGGCCACCAACCCTTAAGAATACGCCAACCTTTACACAGCGATGAGAGTGCGCACGGCGGTGGAGTGTGATTCCCGCCACATGAACGCACCATAGTTGAGAGTCATGCCCAGGACCTTCAGGTTCGAGTAAGATACGTATAAAAATAGATAAAAACAAAAGATGTTTTGAAGTATTAGGTACGACAGGAGAGAAAAATGGGAGACTTACAACTGACCATTCAGGAAGAGCACTCCCACTCTCCTATGACATACCTTACGTTAAGAGCTGTTACACTCACCACCCCATTAGAGTATCAATACACCCAAAAAAGACCTGATAAGCTGCCCTTCTTGTCTCCTTTTCAATATGTGTCCAGGAAGAGGAAGAAGAAAATATATTTGTCAGCCTTAGCGAAATTCGCTGTAGCAGTTTTAATAGAAGGGGGTATAGAGGCGGAAATATGTATTGCGAATACATACCATAGTTGGTAATCACGTGCGTTACAAGTGCCACAGCGTCCCGTCGTCACCTGTTTATCATTCTTAGTGGGCTGTTTTCCCGTCACAATACTTCACCAACTTTTAATACTGCCTAGCATTATCACTATATTACGTGTTCTGACATACCATTTTAATATATCACGTAAGCGAACATAAAAGGGCGTGTTAAGAACTTTAATGTGGTTCACAAGATATATCTTATCCTAGAAATTTATTGGAAGTTTTATGGGTGATGAGAGCCACGCCATGACACTGCTCACCTATTTGAATGTGACGTTTTTGCTTTCTTCGCGGTTTTCTCACTTCGATGCAAAACGGTGCTTCTAAGTCGTTTTTCCTTCGTTATCAATGTAGAAAGAAAGAAATATAACAAGCATGCGTCATGGAAATTGCATCCAAACCAAGGTCTGTCCGAGCTCCATCAGTGCGAAACCACAGTGAGAATCCTGCGAAGGACGACGGGGTCAGAGAATTTCGTAATGACGTAAAACGTTTTCTAGAATGTCAGCAGCGACTACCACCACAGTTTTCAAAGCACCTTCGTATCTGTTAACAATTTGATGCCCTTAGGTCACGTAAAAGCTAAAATTTATCGTACAAAATTCGTACAACCGTACAATCGTACAATCGTAATGGTAATCGTACAATCGTAATGGTATTATCGTACAATCGTACGGACCATGCTCTCGGTGTTCCTGAAGCGATGCTTGAACTCGCGGTCACTCAGGGCCAACGAATAACGGTGGTTTACGCTTCTAAACAACCGCAAGGTTCGCCGAAATGGGCAATACCAGTGGTAGAAGCACAGCGGTTTGGTTGTTGAGTAGCCCTCCAACCCCACCGGTTTTGACCCTCCGCCGCGAATACAGTGGGGGGGTGCTGTGCTGTCACATAATTACCGGTGAAACTTATGCACAGTACGCAAGCCAGGTGATGTCTTCACGTCGGACCAATCGCGGGATACTCCGCGAGAAATCATCCCCGCAGGATATACCCCGCGCCCATCCAGCACCGAGTAGAGTTTGGTAGATTGCGTAGACACGTTAGTCGAAGCGCGGCTCATGGTGCGCCTACTTTGATGGCTCGGTACATGGTAAGCCTTCCCCCCTACTCCGAGGACCTGTTGACGGAGTTCAGTGGTGCCCGGATCTATTTCAGTAGAATACCGACGTCGGAGCCGGCAAAGACTACGTACTTTGGAACAGAGGGAATGAGGGCAAAATACTGGGTGGCATGGGCACTGGCAGACCAAGCAGGGCAATGGGCCCTGGTGGTTGAAGGTATGCGCCGGTAGTGTGGGTTTCGGATTCGTAAAGGTGGGGGTGGTGCCGATTGCAGCTGCCGGGACCTCGGGAACAACAAAGGATGAATATCTGCAACGAATATTTTTGGTTTCAAAAAGGTGGCGTGGCCGCATGACGACAACCTGCATGAAGTACAGGCGAGATTTTGAATGGGTGGGCAAGGATGCGAAGGCGGGGAGCCGAAATTTCATCAGGAGGGGTAACGATGGAGGCAGGAATTAGATGTATTCCCACCTGAGGTGGTAACACTTGACCTTCAGGGTAATGGATTGACTAGAAAGCTATGAGTCGTCGTAGAGGTTGAGGACAGAGCGAATGCAATGGAAGTGCCCTTAGCAAAGAGCCTAGGCGTAGAGGTGGTTAAAGGAAAGTTTAGTGCTGGTTGTAAATCCCAAAAAAGGATGTAAATGACTTGATGTTTGGTGAACGATATGCAAAGGATGAATTACAAAGTAGTTGTTGACGGCCAGTTCATGGGACACGCAGCAAATGTTAGCTTCATTGAGACCCTATAAACGATTTTCCAAACTCTGCAAGACGTCGATTACCGAATGGCATGTAGCGACGGGGGGGTGTAGGCCATGCACGTTTTCGGCTTCATTGAAAGGGAAATCTTTCATTTAGCTATGGTAGGAAATGTAACGACAGAATTATGGAGGCAGATGCCGTGAATGTGAGGGCGGTAGTACGAAGAATGGCTGAGAAGGCGAAACGGGGGTTGTTCCGGGGCAGGAGAGAGAGCAACAGTGGGGAGGAATGAACCGCTGACATCCAGGCCACGCTCGAGAGTATCCTGAACGTGACCTGAAGAGTCAGGTTAACACAGAAGTGTTGTGTTGTGGGCGGAAACGATGCAATAGACGTAATGAATTTGGGCTTTTTGGGAAGCGAGACGGGTCGTTGCAAGACTGAAAAGGGTGGAAGAAAAAGGCCGCCTTGAGGGGTCCCTCTGGTGATGTGGTTGGAGTCAGATGGCTTTGTACTAACCCGAAAGCGGACCACCCCGTTTGTAAAGAACGAACTGAGATAAGGGTAACTTCTGGGGCTCCAGGCTAGCGAAGCAGGCTGGGACAGGATGTGGTACAGGCATGCACCAGAAAGGGCAAGAAAAGGTGCGCTGGAGCAAGAGAAACATATTGTGAGCACACACAGGGCGTGGGAACCCGACGACAGAATGGTCAAAGAACTTCTCAAGAAAATTTCAGAGACTAGTAAGAGCCATTTCTTCGAGTCTGTTACGAACACGCGACGTCAACGATGTCGGGCGAAGGTTATATAAAAGGTGGCTTGCCCGCCTTAGGAATCAGAGAATTTATAGAGGAAGTCCAGCAGCTAGGTAGATAGCTGTGCGCCCAGGCCTGGTACCATGGCACTAAATAGACGTGGCCGATTCTGTCCATCGGTAGAGGGGCACCACAACGGCAGCACTTGGACGCACCAATGTGCTGTGGGCATTTGGGAGCCCGGTGTTCTATACGAAAAATCTCGTGCACATGTGTATGGTTTGGGTTTACGAGGGCGGCATCAAAAAATGACGCAGATTAAGTAAACAACATGGGGGATAACGGTTCCTGCGAAAGTGATGAGCAACGATTATGTGCTGCTCAGCACGCGTGCAGCAATATCGGTGCTGCATTACTCCAGATGACGCAAAAGGTGAGAAGGGGGAAATGGCTTCCAACGTTATGCCTCACACCCAGGCAAATTATAGGAAAACTGGGCATACGGCTTGAAAGTGATGGTCTTAACATGAAAGCGAACATGTTTTAGAATCATAAAAACTGGGATTACCGCTTTAAAGAACAGGACACACGTAAGAGAAAAATGGACAGGACTGGCGCTACTTCAACTGATTTATTGACAAGCTACATCTTCGCATTTATACAATGACAGACTCGATCATGCGCAGCGAGAACTATTTGAAGGACAACTCCCAACCAATCATCGCAACAAATACATAGATAACCGCAGCCATAAACACTAAGTCATACAAGATAAAAAATCCAACTCAGAGGAAAAAAGGCAACGGAAGTGTCACTGACACAATCAGTACCAAATTTCTTGATGTAAAACGCCTCCAATATTTCACGCGCATTTGCATCGTGGCTTCTGCCCAAAATCTTAATCTCACTTAGCCGTGCGACACAATCCTTACAGTTAGCGCAATGCGCAGGCAAGTGCGCTGTCCCCCCATTCTTAATTGCCAATTCATGTTCCCGTGCTCGATCATTAATACACCGGCCCGTCTGGCCGATATAGGCCTTCCCGCACGACAGCGGAATCTTGTACACCACGCCGGTGCAGCACTTTACAAAAGGCCTAGCGTGCTTCTTGTTGCAAGCTCGCTTCTGCGTGGCCGAAATGCGAGGGCAGAGGGCAGAGAGCTTCCTGGGAGCGGAAAAGACTACAGGGATGCCGTGTTTCGTTGCCACCTTCTTCATGTGGTGGGAAACCTTGTGCACGTAAGGCACCACTTCAGGCCTTACTGTGTTGCGCACCACATCCGCCCTTTCCTTTCTTCCGCTCCTTTTTATCTTCTGCAACAAGGACTCAGCAACCGCTGTAATAACCGACCACGGAAAACCTGCTAAAATCAATCTTTCCACCTGTTTTTGGAAGGATTGGTGCATTTTATGAAAAAAAAATAAATAGTTCCTTCAAATAGTTCTCGCTGCGCATGATCGAGTCTGTCATTGTATAAATGCGAAGATGTAGCTTGTCAATAAATCAGTTGAAGTAGCGCCAGTCCTGTCCATTTTTCTCTTACGTGTGTCCTGTTCTTTAAAGCGCTAATCCCAGTTTTTATGATCATGAACCAACTAGCCCAGCAACAAGTTTTACTATGTTTTAGAATAGATGGAAATTTTTAGAATGCCAAGCTGTCTGTGCAAGTGAGATGAAGCTGGCCTACGTCGCATCTGACTAAATTTGGCTTGCACTAAGCATTTAATTTTTAAACTTGGCCAGGCTTCCTCAGCTGTGTGCCCTACCTCTACAGTTCTCAAATACCTGAAACACGTCCTCTCCGCATGTCCTTGCTACCAACTTGAACGTACTACGGCTAAGCGTTCTCTTGGCCTTCCCACGTCACGTCCAACCGGCATGACAAGTTGCGCAACAAAAGCGCACTTAACGTTCCTCAGGAGCATTGGACTTGTTAGTGAGGTATGAACGCTCAGACAAACGACTATATCGCCTTTTTGTGAGCGTGCTTTTCGTGTGCGTCTGTGTGTTTGAGTATTCATGTGTAAGGGAGAGTTTTTTTCATATATTTGCATCCCACCTTCACCCCCATATCGTGTAGCAAGTCGGGCGCCCAGCCTGGCTAACCTCACTTGCCCGTTAAAGATGCGTCTCTCTTTCTCTAACTCTCTCTCTCTATCATGTATTTTGCGCGGTGCATGCGGGACGCCCGCAGGAAATTTGAAACTAGGGCACGGCGTAACGTTATCATAATTTTGAGGTAACGCATTTCTGATCGAACTGGAGAGGCTCACTGACCGGACGCCCCCTTTGCGTGGAAGTGGCGGCATCTGTCTAGGTGTCGCCGAGATGCAGTTTTTGATAAATACCATTTTAACTCATTTATTCATACCCGTCCCCGTTGCGGGTGACGTAGGTGGTTCGGTAAGAGTGAGCAGAGACTGTAAAAAGATAATTGCTCCTTCACTGGCCAGGGATGGAACCAGACACTCTTGAGTTACGAGTTTCCTGTCAAAGCCATCTCTCCACGCAGACAGGCTGTTATTTGCATGCAAGCATTCAAAGAGTTCAACGCGAAATTTGGATACCCTGTTGCCACATCTGCCGTCGTTGTTAGTCCTGGCTGGATGCTGGAATATGCAGAGCTAATTCCGAAGTTGCGAGGTGGCGTGGCATACACGTTATTGTTTAGCGCATGAGTGGTGGCTACGGGCGCTGCTGTAGTTCGACTGCATGTCGGTAGATTGGTGGCTAATGCAAATGTTCTAGACGCAGGTAAGTGTTTAAAGCAGTGGGCCTGCATTCCGGGAGATGAGTTGGTAGTTTGAAATTGCTGAGGTTGAATTTCGCCATCGTTGCAAACACGTGTTCTTCATTACGAATCGTTGCCATGGGACGTGAAATAGTCGGTCCTTGTATTTTGCGCGTTCACAGGAAACGGAATCGATATCATTGCGATTGGCTCCAGTGGGAGCTGACGATAAGTGTCTGATGGCCGGACTTTAAGAATGCACAAAGCCGGGTCACGTAGCCTAGTGTAAAACGGCGTCATGCCATCGATGAAGGTCATTTGCGGAGATTGCGCAGCAGTGATGGATCATAGCTTGTTTTGGAATTCCTCAATGTCTGTCATTACTTGGAAAACGTTCAGCAAATTGTGGTTTAAACTGTCCTAGGACTGCGTTTTCACGGTGCTTGGGAAGTGGCGCTAGGCCAATTATGATTGCCTGTGACAGTGGAAAACATAAAGAGCGGAATTACTTTGTCAATTTACTGAAACCTGATGGTAGAGAGCTTCTGAGTGAACAAGAGCTTACGGTCCCCCCTAACCAGTCAGTTATTGCACCGCTGAAACCTTCGTGCTCCATGCTAACTGGCGGAACATATTTTTTAACTTTCGATAGGGGTAATGTCGGACTTGCCATGAAGCGTGGCGTAGCCGCGAAAATTTCCGAACTCCTTGCAAAGCTGTTGGAAGTGCAAAAAAGGTTTCACGAAGGCTATGCAGTGGTATGGGACAGCATCCCCACTGTTTGTTCCCTTGAGATGCAGGGAAAGGTAACCGCAGATCATTTCGTAATGAGTGAGTGGCACAATTCCGTCCGCACCGAATACTAATAATCCGTTTCTGATTTAGTGAACGCCCTCAATGACGCGTTTGTAGAGGCAGCGCAGCGTAAACGTCTCAACGACGGTAAGACTTGAGCTGTTTGTCAAATGATGCCTATTAATACAGCCGGAGTTTTCTGAGATGTTCGGCTTTGGAGAGGAAACAGCATTCAATGCATTTTCCCAAGCAGAGCGCGACGTAATCTTTTATCCACGTCTTCAGTACCTGTTTGGGTACACTATTGTCGTGGAGGGGCATGTGGCCGACACGGAAGCACCCATCCTTCGGCTGATTTTGATACGTGCGGCGAACAGAAACGAACTGCTATCCTGCTCGTTTCAGGGATTTTTATATACAAAAGATTCGCGGCCAGTTTCATGTAACTGGCGAATGAGGGCGGAGAAGCGTTGTTACCCTTAAGTGGGTAAAGGTTCGGTGGTATTGGATTTCCGCCAGACGTTGGGTGGTGCGTAAGATCGGGTGAGAAATGCCAACGTACCCTACTGAAGGGGAGGGAGGAAGAAAGAAACCAAACTGTATTTTCCTAGGCAGCGTTAGTCCAGGGCGCCCTCTTGGGAAGCTGTGGCCATGGCTTCTTCCGCTCTGGACGTTAGCAGGAACTGTGTCGCAGTGCTGGGGTAAGCTAGACTTGCCTCCCAGAATGCCTGCTAGATTTGGATTTGAGTTTCGGGCCAACTTTGGATGTCAGTCACAGGCCAATTAAGTGCGGAATATATTTGGACAACCTCCCGTTAAGTGTCTTCAGCTTGCAGGCGACGAAAGACAACCTCTTCTTCTTCCTCTCCTCCTTGTTGTGTAGCAACGAACGTGCTGAACATTTTTACCTCTTTGGCCAATCTTTGATTGGCCAATCATCATCATTCCGCTGTGTATGGCAGCAACGAGGGACCGGACAGGACCTGAGCAAGAGTCTTGAGCTCGCAGGCGACGAACGACAACCCTCTTATTCTTGCCCTCCTTCTTGGGTAGCAACGAACGCGTTGAACGTTATGACCTCCTCGGCCAATCTTTGGTTGACCAATCCCTAGGGGGATCCTGCCGCAATCATCATCAATGCGCCGTGTACAATGTGCCGTGTACGGCCAAGGACAGGGCCCGAGTGACGGGAACTTCGCCTCTAAAATGCCCGCCGGATGGGATCCGATCCCACGTCCTCCAGAATACGCTTCTGTTACGATGACCACAACGCTTCCGGTAAGGCTGTTATCCCCTCCACGTTCTGCCGTATTTAGGTTGAGGTATTTTTTGTTTTCTGCGATCCACCCCTAAGCGGAGGAAACAAAAAAAAATATCGGAACAAAATACCCCAGAAACTGGAGGGGAAATTTGACCCGCCGGTATGTTCATTGCACCGGACGCGTATTTTGGAGTTTGTGGGTTGGAATCCCCCCGGCGGGCTATTTTTATCACTTTCTTTCTGTCTTCCACAATCTGCATCTGTTTAAATGGTACTAAACAACGTCCCGCATTCTTCCCTTTGCTTTCCTTACAATGCTTGACTGCCAGCTCTTATTTCTGCCTTAATTCCCTAATTTCCCATTCGTGAACTACAACACAGTTCAAGTTTCGTCCACCCCATTCTATGGGGTTCAGGCTTTGTAGCGCTGAGTCTGCGACGTTGGCCAATGCCCCTTTACACCCAGTGCCATGATGGTTACCGTACCTGGCACCTTTCTGTCTAAAATTACCGTTTTGATATGTATGAGGTCTTCCTAAGGCGGAACGAATTTGTCTGTATCCAATCGCACTGTTTAGATAAAGATGGTTGTTTTTCATTTATTTGGTCAGCCTTTGTGACAATTTGTTCATACAGCTTCTCTAGACGTGCTGCCAATAGTGTTTGTCTGGAATTTCCTATACGTAGTAATTTCTGTGCCCACTTTCTTGTCTGCTAGGTTTAAGCATGGTGTATGTGGTGCCGTGGGTTCCCCGATGCGCGGTTTATATTAATGGATGTTGTGGCTTGAAATACCTCTTCGGTTGTGATGTCGGTGCGATTGTCCTTTTTGCGTCGCCTTGTATTATCCATATGTTCTAATTCCTGCAACATCTGTTGACTCTACAATTTTACGGAGTATTAGACAAGATGAAAATCTTGCCCTGGAGTTGCTGTTGACTGTTTGGCCACCTTTTTCTTATTTTTAGGGTACATCATACACTTGAGCAGAGACCATGTTTTTGATGCCCCGGAGGTGCCATTGAGTCCTTCACAAATTGTGTTTCGATTCTGTTTTGCCAGCTTTTGGGCATATTCTTGAGCCTTTTTGTAAAGTTTTACACAAAGCATAAGCTGTATGCTGTCCTTTCGCATTTTCGATGTTTTGGTCAATTTTATGTGCTTACTCCACAGCTTGTATATGTGTGCATTAACTTCCGGATGGGGCCCCTTGTTTTGTCGTGTGTGTTCCCGGTCTATACCTTTTATTTGGTTCGTTCATACTTTGATGTCTTCAATGCATTTCTTCCTCGTTTGCGTTCCACTCGCCCTTGAAATAGATCCAAATTATTACAGTGGAATTGCCTAGGTGACAAGGACGTAGGTTACACAATGATCGCTGTCGAGGGTGCACATTTCGCTCATCCATGTCGCACTTTGACTCGTTCGTTTATCATTTCCAGATCTGGGCATAGGTCTCTCTCGCCTGCCTCGCCTATCTTGGCTGTTTTGAAATAATGATGATTTTGCGTCGATAGCTTTTTTGCCTAAGGAAGTTTCTTATTATTTGGGTATTCTGTAGAGATTCAATCACATCGTGTGAGGTGTGGTGCAATTGCCTATCATAAACATTCTGTGGTCATCGGTAAAACTTTTCAGTTTCCAGACCAGATATCGAATTGTTTCTCACGCGTTTCTCGGAAATGTGAATACATTTACGATGGGTCATGTTTTTTGGTCATGTAACGCGGAATTTTGTCGCTTAAGGGAGTCTCTGGTGACATTTATCTACGTTGTGACAATATCTCTCCGGGAATGCGCGGTCACCCTATGTAGCCCTTTATTCCGGCACGTAATTTCATATGTTGACGCTGGCAGCCGGATCACTTAGACATATAGCGTCTAATTATATAAGGGCATAATCAAGTAAATCATTTATCAGTGATTTTTTGAGTAATTCGCTGACGCCCTCTCGTTTAGACAATGTTAACTAATTGCTGCAAATGGTCCACAGCGGTGAGCACTTTCCGCTGAAATGAAAAATGCGTTAACTCTCAGAAAAGTGTTTTTAAAGTTAGGAAGCCATTATCGAGTCACTGAATATCCTCTCATTTTCTGGCATGTTGTGTTCACAGTGCTCCAACATATGCGCTCCATTGTTTCCAGGGCAGTAAGGCATCGGAATGAAGGATTTCGCAATATTTTGTCGCTACGTTGCTGAGTCAAGGGAGCACGCTTAAGAGTGAGCTGTTTATCTTTTCACTACGCCACAAACACCTGACTTATGACTAAAGGCTTTGCCGCCTTCTTCCCTGCGTGCCTCAGTCGGAAACACTCATGTTATTTCGACACGTGTCTGCTCGTATGTAGTTCTTTTAGCTAAATTATTCTCTTTTTATGGGGTAACCTAGCGTGCAGAGAGGCAGAATAAAAGAAGGAGAAAAATGTCGGCATTTGTGAACCACAAAAAAATTACAGCCTTATTTAACTGACCTATGTGGACCAAGCTTCACTAAAGTATTATGCATATCTGTATAATTGGGGAAGCAGAACCAATGCTTTTACGAATCTTGTTGTTATTTTTATCCTGCTAATTAGTGTGGTATTCAATTTTAGTTTGTATCTTAATGCAGACAATGCAATATACACGGTAAAAGTGTTGTACTGTAGAAATGTGGACACATTGGAAAGTGGTTGCGAACCGGAAGTGACTGTACGCGTGCAAGGTTTTGAAGCTGCTCTTCCAAAAAAGGCTGCAGCATTTTTTTTTGTAATATTTCTGTTCTATGTAAACTTTATTGATACATCAGTAGAGGGTACGGTGGACATGAAGTCAGCTCGTCATATAGTAGCATTTACCTTCGCTCGGACAAAAATCAAAAATGCACAAACATGGTTCCCGGCATTTACTACAGTGTTGCCCTGCCTTGTTCACTGCAAAGAAATAATAACACTAGTCAAGCAAACGACTGCAACTTGTGCGTTTTTTATACACTGGTAACATTTCTTGAATAATCACCATTAGTTGCGTTTCAAGGCTGTTTGCTCACTTGCGCTATTTGGCTGTGAATAAAGGCGACAAGCACACATGTTGGTGTAACCATACTCATAGAGGGAAGGAAACTGTTTCGAATGAGTTTTAGTCCATCCTCAGAAAATTCTTTTGACTTTTACAGCAAATGCATGGCTCTCTTTTTGAGTACTGCACATCCTATCTTTTCCATGGCCAGTGGTGATACATAATTGTTCCTCCCAATATTCAGTGCCGTAACAAAGACATTTTCAAACCACACGTTTTGAGTTGAACGCACATTGAAACTTTCTTTGAGCTTTACCAGACAAACATTATGTTTTTCTTAATCTACCTGAGTAAAATTCCCGAAGCAGATGCGGTTCAATGTTTAAGGCATCAGGCTGACGATGACCGAGTGAACACGGGGTCCGGTCTAGGTGTACAGAGATACATAAATGAGCATACTTGTAAATCAAGATTAAGGAGAAAACGTAGTTCCCCACGTATTAACACTTATTGTAACCGCTATAAAAATCTATACTTCTAGTAGAATTGTACATGGCGTAAAACTGTAATGTGATATTGGGCGCTAATGTGCTGCCATCTTACTAACCTATATTCCCAGTATGCGGCTAAGAGACCATATTTGCCTCTTTATGAAGTTGACGATATATTTAAAATACTTGCAACCAGACAATCGGCCTAAAATTTATATACACTGAAGAAAGGGCGATGGCAATAGCGGTACCTTCCGACTATTGTACTAACTTATACTCTTTTTTCGCTCGGTACATTCTATCACAGGTACAATAGAGCTGCTGTTGTGGTTGAAAAAAACCAATAAACTCGGCCTCCAAATACGCTTTCGCAACAAACCATATACTGAAAGAAATATTTCATGACTGCACCAAAATATCACGCTTTTAACGGTTCCTAGGAATGCTTGCGCGATTCTGACGTTGTGAGGTTTATTAACACGGCGAAAGGTTTCACAAGTCGTCGAATGAGCAATGTTAAGCGCAAGCGACCCTTCTGCTTAAAGACTGTTTGATCATGTTTTCGGGGAAGGAGACCCGACTACTTCGGAATGACGCCAAAGCCTTTTTAGATTTTTCGGCCGAGGAAGTAAAATTTTCAAAGGAACAACTTTTTGATCAATACTTGGAATAGTCAGAAACACATTACACTACGTCTACACCATTGCGAGTAGAATAAAGTTA
The DNA here is from genome assembly GCA_013339765.2 of Haemaphysalis longicornis. Taxonomy (NCBI): domain Eukaryota; kingdom Metazoa; phylum Arthropoda; class Arachnida; order Ixodida; family Ixodidae; genus Haemaphysalis; species Haemaphysalis longicornis. The sequence goes on along the minus strand of JABSTR010002460.1, from coordinate 30,928 downwards.
TGCCAGGTTGTGGTTGTCGAATTGTGGATAATAGCACATATTCGCGACAATTCATGAGACGCGCCGCAACAGAGAATCAGGAGTGACCTCAAGCCACACGCCAAAAGTTGCTAAGCGGCCGTGGCTGAATCCTTTCTTCTGCATCCCCAAAAAACGCCTGGAACCACAGACCCCCACCCGCACATTGCATCCCCCAAGGGGGCTTTCCAGAGCTGAGGCGCGGCTTTCACTTTTTTGTGATAAACAGCCTAAAATATTTAACTATTGCGGTTTCAATACCTGAAGATTGGTATACGCTGCTATTTGTATGTTAACTGCGGCGCAAAGATAAACTTAGGAGACGGCGAGAGACGTGCATTGCGCGCAAAAATGTACGCAACAACGCTGAGCCATTACGATCACTGTCTGCGACATCGTGAGGAGTGACGAAGAGTTCTTCACCTGGATTCTCGAGCTCTTCCGAAAAAGCCGCTTTAGCTCTTGTAATGTAGTTACCTAAAAAGGCTAACGTAATAGCATCAACCACGCTCTTGTGGCACTGATCACTATTTCTGGTGCTGCGTATTATTATCTGCTGCCATGTACCCCTCCGCCACTCCGGTATGGTTTCTCTCTGGTTTTTCCACCTATTCGTTGGTCGCCAACAAAGTCTCTTCCTAGGAGGGTGCCGTTTTTTCAAGACACGAAGCCAGAGCAAGCGCACAAATAAGTGCACAAGCCGGGATCTTACAAAAAACGTTTTATTGGCAAGTAGCCTTTCCACTTGCAACAGTGATGTTCTAGGGGATGGGAAAATCGGGCTTAAGCAGTTTGAGGACGTCGCGTTGTTCCATCGGTGTGACGCACAGGAAAAAAAGGAATTTCTGCATGGCGCTTCAAAGCCGTGCTAAGCGCTGGTTCGTGAACGGCGAAAGCAGCTTCCAGAACCGTTCCTGAGCAGAAATTGCCCACACTGTTCGCAGCGACTATAGGAATCCCAAATTCACAAAATGTGCCTATTTTTAGTGGGCACGTGTCCCATAACTTGAATAAAGAAGAGCACGCAAGCTCGGCAGAAAAGAAATTGCGAAATAGGATTTATGACATCAAGGACGTCTCTCGGAGGCGTCGTAAGAAATGTACCTCATACTTGGAAATACTCCCTAAAGTAACCAAATGTATCAAGCTACAACTATTGTAGTGATGCTGGACGTGCAACCGTGTAAACGGCGTTTCTCCCAATCCTAATGGCGTCTATGCCCCTACGCCAATGAGAAAACCTTCCGAGAGTTGATTTACTCGGCTGATAGAGGAGAGATACTGTTTAATAAGGTTACCGTGTAGGAATCTGGGCTTCCATAGGCAGCCGACGTCGTACACATAGGTCTCGGAATCACTTCCTGTCCGGGATCAGCAGAATCTGCGATTAGGTGCGCTATGTGAACGCTCTCAACACCAACTACACGCTTCACTCACGCGACTGACACGTCTGGGGGCCGCAACGTGATCCTTGACTAAAGTTAGGAGATTCCATGATGGTTCCTTCAACTAAAAGTAAAATTTGCTGGCACTAAGAAGGCGCCAATTAGGCATGTTGCGGTAAAATAACTGCCTCAGACTATGCTTTTGCTACGGCGACGATACCTACGCGACTGCAGTTGCCCGGAAGGTTATTTTAGGTTTCCGGCTTCACCCCCACCCCAGCGCGGCCTTAATTCCGACAGAGACACACAGAAATTGAATAGCACGTCACTGAAGGAACAAATTCTTCTCAAACTTTTTGACAATTGCAACAAGTGATTGAGTTTTTGCTTAACACTAGAAACCCCCAAAACTGCCCGTGGAAGGGCCCCTGGACGTCGGTAGGAAAACAAGCTACGGGAAAGACTGAAAGGCCTTCGAATACACAGGAGATTGCTGATGAAACGTGTTACATGCCCTGCAGCAGACATCGCTTCTTCAAAAAGGCACAGGACGCATTTTTGCGGCAAAATAGGTATCGGAAAAGCTGCAAGTGCTTACAGTTTTATTGTGTACGGAGGGCCGCCAAGGTATCTTTATAGTCGTAACTGTTGCAGACTGTACTGTTACCCAAAAGCCGGCTGTTTGTAAAAAATGAAGGGCACCGTATCTTGTTCTTCGAATTGTGTACGCTGGTAGTAGCCTGAAGACTCCTTCGGGGCTGAACGACGACAGCATTGCCATAAAGAAATCAGAGTCCGTCTTTATTATAAAAGATAACGCGCTAAACAACGTAAATAAATAATTAGGCGGCGGACATCTGGAACAGATAAATGGCTCCATCACCAAGCATTTTATTGCACGAGGGATGCTATAGAGCACGTCTGAGCGCAAAACCGCGCGCCCACCTTGGGTTTCCATTATACAAAAATTCTAGCCCTCACCCCCAGTAACTGCTTCGAGGACTTTTGACTAGAACAATGGGTCGTGAACTTTGCCGATTCCCAGTGACTAGTGAATGTCACCTTTAAGCAAATCACAGAGAATAGAATCCCCAGATGACAACCATGACGGGGTAGCAATCTGTGCACGGCTGTTGCCGCCGGTAGAGAAGCGAACAAGACAAATTTCTAAATAAAAACAAAACAAAACATAGATATTTTCATTTCACAACAGGTGTTGTACAAGCAGGACGAAGTGAATATATTCGATTCCCTGCGTGTTTCAAAATGAGACACATGCGAGCGATGCGAACATTACCGCAATATTTGAGATTTGCAGAGTTAAAACGCACCTTAAAAACTAGGCAAGTTAATTAAAACAGGAAGAAATCGGCCTATATTTATGAGACCAATGTCCCACAATATTCACCCAGCGGTCCGATGATGCAGCGCCATTTCAGAGGAAAAAGAGGCCACCCTCAAGGAGATTATACCACGTTGAGGGAGGTCGTTCAATGGCAAATACGGAGATTCAGGCACCCCGAGAGAACGTTTGAACCCTAACCTGGGCCAACCGTTATTGCCGATTGGGGAGTACGCACTACCCAAAACCTTCATGGCGTTACGACATTACAACGAGAGTAGTCCGTGTCGGGAGAGGTGCCAATTTAAAGCCACGCTAAAAAAGAAGGAAAAGAACAAGCAAATCACCCTCGACAATTCCACTCTCTACCTGACTTCTTTCCAGATTGCTTGCGAGAGAGCGGAGGAACAAGGACTTCTGCCCCCTGCGCAAGTGCGGCCCGCATCCGCAGGACGCAGTCACTAAGACTGCCATGGATTTTCTGGACCTCAATACAGTTCTCTGTCTGTCTGTCTGTCTGTCTGTCTGTCTGTCTGTCTGTTTTCTAGAATCTTTTGCGATGATCAACATAGTGAAACTTGCGGGTCCTCTGGAAACGAGGGTGATTTTCCAAATGCGACAGAGCGGTAGAGGTGTATTTCTGTTATTTACATGACCATTAGGTATGTCAAAGAAAAAGAGATTAGAACCCTAGAGCACATAGACACGCGGGTTCATTTTTTCATTATTGTGCTGTCACGCGGGCTCATGGGTGGTGAGTAAGTGGCAGCGCCATAACAGCAATGTTCCATGGCAATAAGTGAATAGAAAGGAACCGCGAAATACGTCGATCGACACGACCACAACAAGAAGCCGTGCATTACAATAAGATCAATATTGCATACATTTGTGACACAGACCATACTTCAGAATATATTGTCACGTAACCCCAAGCTTCTGAATGAACATTTATCTTGTGACACCCCAGCCAAAGCGAAGACGACCAAGAACGAGTGCTACCCGGAACCCATCATCATCGGTGTTTTGCTCTGGCAGCTCGAGTGCTTCGCAGTCAAAAGCGTTCTTCTCCGCTGCTTCTTGTATTAGCGTTTTAGTAAAGCTCACCAACAACCCCAACGCGCATTTTCTGTACACGACACTCGCGTAGGTTGCTGAGTACGACACCCCCTTGCAAAGGACCCCTTCGGCCAGCCCGGAACGGCCTCGCCCTGTCCACACATCTGTCCATAGAGCTAGCCGTCGCCAACGCGGACTGTCTCCAGGGTACGGTTACCTTGACTTCACCGCACCTCGACGCCAAGCCCCAGCACCTCAAGTAATGGCGCAAAAACTTACCTCCCAGGTAACTCTCCAACAGTCACGTACGCCGGCCATTTTTCACGGTGAGGTGTTTGAGGACGTCGAGGACTGGCTGGAGCAGTTTGAGCGGGTCGCATCGTTCAACAAGTGGGACGCTCGTCAACAGCTGCCTGAGGTCTATTACTCGCTAGAACGTGGTGCAAGGACATGGTTCGAGAACCGGGAAGCGGGTTTAACTACTTGGGAGGAATTTCGCCAGGAGCTGCTGGAGTTATTCGCCAGCACCGACCGCCATGACCAAGCTGAGCACGTTTTCGAGTCTCGCAACCAAAAACAGAACGAGACGGTGGCGATCTTTGCAGAGGACATGGCACGCCTATTCCTGTAGAGACGACCCTGAAATGTCAGAGCCGAAGAAACTACGGCATCTAATGCATGGCGTAAGAAACAACTGTTCGCTGGCCTCGTACGAAATCCACCCCGCACAGTGAAGGATTTGATTAAGGAGGCCACAGCCATCGAGCATGCCCTGCGGGACAGATGCCGGCAGTATGACCGGCTTACCGGCGGTTCTCCAAGCGCTACTGCTGCAGCGACTGCATCCAGTGACAGGTCACTGCGTGAGCTCGTGCGTTCGATAGTTAGAGAGGAACTACAGCTCCACGGGATAGGCTCTTCGCAGCGTTTGCATGGTTCTGTCGCCGATATCGTGCGTCAGGAGATTCGGCAAGCCTTGGCCATTCCTAAGAGCCAGCCGCAGCAGCTCCAACCAAGCTATGATTGGTTGACCGTCGTCAACTACGTGTACCGACTATTCCAGCGCCTCAACGGGCGCCCCAGACCTATTCCTGGCATCATGGAGTGCACACCAGCCCACATTCTCGGCTTCGAATGGAGACTTCAGCTGGACGACAGGCACAGAAGATAACTTATTCACATCTATGGCCCTGGTCAGGAAACTGAGAGAGGATGGAATATTGTTTGTCGGTACATGCCGTGCAAACCGTCTGCAAGGAGCGGATAAAAAGCTCAAGCCCTTGAAGGAGCTCAAAGCGGATGGAGGGGAAGCACATCAATTTGCACCTCAGCCGACAACATCACAGTGACAAGGTGGCTGGACAACTCGCTTGTTCACGTTGTTTCCAGCTACGCCGGACGGCAGCCTGAAGGCACTACCAAAAGGTACAACAGAAAAGAGAGAAAAGTAATGGATGTCACCCGGCCGTACTCCGTGGAACTTTACAACAAACACATGGGAGGTGTTGACCTCGTGGATTCCTTGATTGCAAGGTACAGAACGACGTCCGGAATAAGAGGGGCTACTTGAGGATTTTCTTCCATCTACTAAACGCCGCAGTTGTGAACGCCTGGATTGTGTGGAGGTGGACAAAGGTGTGGAGCATCCAATGGACCAACTTGAGTTCCGAAGTCGCGTTGCCAAGGCGCTCATATTTCGTGGTGAAGCAGCACAGAGCTCGAAGCGACGAGGACGGCCATCCAACGATTCGCCGAGAGCCCCCATAAAGAAGAGAGTGTTCAACCATGTGCCCCTGGAAAGAGCTCGATGGCGGGCGCCATTTCCCAAAGAAGAGCGAACAAAAGTACGCCAGCCCGCTGTCGAAGCCTTGCCTGCCGCAGCAAGACAAGGTACCTCTGCGGTCAGTGCAACGTGCCTCTGTGTCCCGAGTGCTTCCAGTCCTTCCACAGCACCTAAGCTGAATGTGCAAGACTGATCTTCAGCATTCCATTTTGAATTGCAATTGTTTCTACCAGTGTTTTAGCATGAATGCTCAATAGAATGATTAGTATTATATCTCATGTGTGCTGAAACCAAAGAAAAATATCAACTTAAAGCATGATGTCCTCAAATGGGGACACGTTGATACTTTCATACAGAGGCTCTGATCACTTGAAATAATTTTTTTCATAGTCTTTGTGGCCCCTGCGAATACTTTTGGTGCAAAATAATTTTTGTATTCTCTGGATTTAATTCATGCATGGTTAAGGACTGTTTCTCTTCGACATCTGCCGTGCGGTAAACTCCGCTTACAAAACATCGCATCATTGTTGAATATGATGTGAGGCCACTTCGTGAAAACCGCTATCGTGCCTCGGCGAAGGAACGGGATGCAATTCACAGCCAAGTGGGGCAGATGCTGCGCGATGATGACCACGGGCCTTCTCAAAGCCCGTGGTCATCACCCGTCGTCCTGGTCAAAAAGAAGGACGGCAAATTGCGATTTTGCGTTGATTACATAAAGCTCAATCAAGTGACAACAAAGGACGTGTACCCGTTGCCCCCGATCAATGAACCCCTCGACAGGCTTCGTCATGCCCGTTACTTTTCGTCGATGGATCTCAAGAGCGGGTACTGGCAGATCGAGGTGGACGAGCGCGACCGCGAGAAAACAACCTTCATAACGCCGAACGGACTTTACGAATTTAAAGTTCTCTTTTTCAGCTTGTGTTCGGCACCGGAAACATTCCAAGGAATGATGGACACTGTTCTTTCCGGTCTGAAGTGGCAGACGTGTCTAGTATACGTTGACGACGTTATCGTGTTCTCGTCAACCTTTTCAGAACACTTGAAAACACTATCTTGTGTACTTCGCGCCATAAGACCAGCTGGTCTCACACAGAAAAGTGTCATTTCGGGTACCAAGAACTACGCTTCCTGTCCACGTTTTCAGCAACGCCGGCATCAAGCCCGATTCTGACAAAGTCTCCTCCGTGTCCAACTTCCCGACGCCTGCCGACAAAAAGGCCGTACGGCAATTTTTAGGCATATGCTTTTTACCGGCGCTTCAGCCAAAACTTTCCCCACATCCCTGCTTCGCTAACAAGCCCCACCCGCAATGACATCGCCTTCATTTTGACCACTGAGCAGCAGGCTACTTTCGGGAACCTGCGGCGTCACTTACAAGTGCCACCTGTGCTCGCCCATTTTGATTAAGATGTGGCCACCACAATCCATACACACAGCAGCAACGTTGGCATTGGGGCAGTGCTGATTCAGTGGCAAGACGGCGCGGAGACAGTTGTTGATTACGCAAGCCGAACACTGTCCCGCGCGGAGTCTAACTATTCAGCTACAGAGAAGGAATGCCTGGCTATTGTGTGGGCAGTCTTGAAATTCCGGCCGTACCTCTACTGTCGCCCATTTCGAGTTCTTAGTGACCACCACTCCATTTGTTGGTTGGCCAGTGTGAAAAACCCTACTGGTCGCCTCACCCGCTGGAGCCTTCGAGTTCAGGAATTTGGTACGACGGTTGTCTTAAGTCAGAAAAACAACATTCTGACGCCGACTGCCTGTCTCGAGCTCCAGTCGAATGCCCTGTACCGGAAAATGATGACGACGAGGCGTTTCTTGGTGCCATCGACGCCGCAACTCTAGCCGATCAGCAAAGTGAAGACGTGGAGTTGCAGCCACTTTTAAATTATCTGAAAGGACGAACTACGCACAAGCCAAAGCTGTTCATACGTGGACGTCAGTCTTTTTCTTTCAGAAACAACTTCCTCTACAAGCGAAACTTCGCCGCGAATGGAAGCGACTTTCTCCTCGTTATTCCCGGAAGCCTTAGACAAGAAATACTACAGGTCTGCCACGACGACCCAACCGCTGGTCGCTTAGGTTATGCAAGTACGATGTCCCGAATTAAACAGAGGTACTACTGACCCAAACTTCTTTCGACAGTGAAGCAATACATCCGTACCTTCCGTGACTGCCAGTGACGTAAAACACCGCTGGGACGCCCAGCCGGTTTACTTCAACCTGTCCAAATACCGGAAACACCGTTTCAACAAATCGGCCTGGACTTCTTGGGCCCCTTTCCTGCGTCTCATGCCCGCAACAAGTGGATACTTGTCGCCATCGACTATCTCACACGATACGCCGAAACGAAAGCCCACAAGCGTTGCACAGCTATCGACGTGGCCCACTTTTTCATCCAAAACATTGTTTTGCGCCATGGAGCTCTGACAATTGTGAATCCAGACAGGGGTACCGCATTCAACGCAGATTTGGTGCGTGCCGTCATGAACCTGACATCTACTTCCCACCAAAAATCGACAGCTTAACATCCGCAGACAAGCACTGACAGAAAGGTTAAACAAAACACTTTGCAGACATGCTGAGCGTGCGCGATGACGAGCCACACTAGAGTTGGGACCAAGTTTTACCACCCGTGACTTTTGCCTACAATACCGCCAGGCAAAAAACCACGCGCATGACGCCGTTCGCTCTTGTGTACGGTCTGGAGGCAATCACAATGTTAGATGCCATGCTCCCTCACGACGGTGGGGGTGGCGACACAACTGCGCAGGACTTCGCCCAGCGCGCGGAAGGGGCGCGTCAGCTCGCAAGACACCAAATCAGGCAATGACAGCTGCATGATGCTACTACTTACAACGCTCGCCACAGGCACGCCGCTTTCCAGCCTGGTGACAACGTGTAGGTATGGAGCGCTACCAGACGAAGAGGGCTATGCGAGCTCATGAAGCGCAACTTCGGGCCCTACAGAGTACTAAAGCAACTTAGCGATGTCACGTATGCAGTTACTCCAGTGGATGGTGTTTCCACAATGTGCCGTCATCGTCAGCCCGAGGACGTTCACGTAGTCCGCATGAAACCGTTCTTTGCGAGGACGTGACGGGTCGTAAGTGAAGTTCCGCTCTTTTCTTCCTTCGCATCGAGAAGATGCTTTCTTTGGAGCTGAGGTAATCTGTCACGTACCCCCAAGCATCTGAATGAACATTTAATTTGTTACATTCCAGCTAAGGCGACGACGACGACGAACGAGTGCTACCCGGAACCCATCATCATCGGTGTTTTGTCCTGGCAGCTCGAGTGCTTCGCGGTCAAGACCGTTCTTCTCCGCTGCTTCTTCTATTAGTGTTTTAGTAAAGCTCACCAACACCCCTAACGCACATTTTCTGTACGCGACATTATGTAATATTATTTCTATAAATATGTAAGTATTTCATACACGTCACTGAATTTTTTCAAAAAAGAATTAAAACTCATAGAAGTAAAAAATACAAGCACTGTAATATTTGTTTTGATGATCTTCAATGATGTGTTTAAAGTTTGAGTATGAGTTAAACCCGCATATCAGGAAATGCCTACAAACTGTTACAACGTTCATCTACAACAAAACCATTACGTTAACTTTCCCTGCAATGCCTCTAGCAATGTCACACAAAGCCCATTTACGGTACAACTTGCAATGTAAACTAAAACCAATCTTTGCGTGGAATACCTTCAAGACACAGCTTACACATCAACTTCCCCTAAAGTACTGAATTGCAAGAACAGCAGTTTGCACTCTGATATTTCGATAACCTAGATATTTTGCATGGAACTCAAATTTTCCTCCGCGTACGGATAATGTAGGAGATGCAGTTTTGGTGACCACTGACCCGATGGATGCCATCTAGGACACTGGTACGATACCGGCCGTCGTGGCTGCTTTTCTAAATGAGGAGAAATGCGAACACGCCCGTGTGTTGATATTTCGGGGCACAAGGGGCACAATAAAGATTACCAGGTAGTCAAAATTATTCCGAGGCCGCCTTTTGCTGCGCACCTTTTAGGCCATGTTGTTGCTTCGGCGTGTTAAATTAAATCCCACACATGTGAATTTCAATTTAAATTGCTTTATTTCCCATTCGTGTCAGAAACAAGTGTTGGCATTACAAGGGGACAGAAGGTGCTCCCAAAGTCAGAGACTGAAGGAAGACAGTCTTTTATTTCTAAACCAGCGAAAACGCATGTTATAGGCGAATATTCGTCACCTGTATGTATATCACATATTGTATGTACAAGCACATGGAAAAAGAAAAGTTCAGGTAGCAAAACAGGCAATTTTGAAAATGGAAAGCCAAATATTGTAAACATAAATAATTCCTGTATACATGCAAGAATATTCTAAACAGGAAACAAAAGGAAGAACAAAACTTAACCTAACACAAGCAAGCGGAATTATTCAGGTTGGAGTGCGAACGCCCGCCAAGATTTTTAAATATGAAAGCTTTGTGGGATGCTTTAACAGCCGGTGGCAACGTATTCCAGAAGTGCGTAGCCGAAAAGTTCGTCGAAAGCATTCTGTTACTGAACACCTTATCTGAAAGCATCTGAACACCTCAGTGTTATTTTACGTAGTTTGTGGTTATAATCTATCAATCAATCAAGGTGCTACATGCTCCTCCAATGTCCTCCTGGCTATAAAAAGCTACGGATGTGCCCACAATGGTCTTGTAACGCGAAGAATTCTCATTTCGCTTGTCTAGAGTGTGTGTAATTACACACAAATGGGGGTATGACCAGCAAATTACGTTGGATTATTCTACTGTTTTTATGTTTTCATCTGATCGTCTACGCCAATGATGTGAAGTTACACCATTATCGCGGTGAAGTGCATTTACTTCGCCAATTGTGCTTTTTTGAAGGTGCAAGAAATACTGCTGAGGGGGTCCGTTCGCGCTACTTCACATGCATTTACAAAGGCATTTTTCCCAGTTTTTTGCCTGTTTTTCGGTTTTAGGGAAGCTGTGTAAGGTACTTGTTCTCATTTTGTGAAATCATTTTTTGCAAAGTCTTTTCATTATTTTCCTATTTTATGGTTCTTAGAAATTCTATTGAAACAATTATCTTCATTTGCGCTTTTATAACGACAAAATGTCTTACTTCCTTTAAATGCTAATTTTTGTAAAAATGCAGGGCGTTTCGCTGTTCAACGTTTTCAAGCTTTTAAACAAATTTTGAACGTTTTTTTCGAGATTTGTTTGTTTATGCTTCAGTCTTTGGGGGAGGTATATAACGTGTCTATTGTTGATTTTTTGGGATAAATGTGAAAATTTTGTTGTTTCGATATTTCTCAATTCTTGGATTATCAGAATTCTTTCAAATGAATTATGTCTATTTAGTAGATTATAACAATTAAAGGTTTAACTTACCCCAAATCTGCGTTTTTGTGGATGTACAAGTGGTTACCTGGCCCTCGCTGTGGGTATACTCAGCAAATATTTCTGCATAATTAATGAATGGTCCTAATAACCATTTAATCAACGATACCATTCACGATTCGTTGCATCTGCTTGAAGAGGACAGCGGTGGCCATTTGAATACTAAATTGAGTGTAACAAAGCTGATACAGTCCTGAATGTCTCAAAACGAAGGTTCTGGTTGGGGCTCTTCTACAAACGAACCCTTCGAAATGTCAAATTTCGAACACTATGATTTGCCTGTTGAGTAGCAAAAGCAGCATCAGGTCAGCAAAGTGGTTCTAGGGCACCAACCACAAAGATGTTGAGCTTTCGGTTGTGTTCAAGGAACCCATTGGTGTGACCGTGACTTTTATAAACAGAACGCGAAAGTTACTTGCTTAAACCGACTCTACTACGATGTCAAAGTCTTAAATGCCTTCTACTTCGTTCTTCATGTTCTCCCGTGTAGGAAACAGCTGCCGTTATTGGTTTAGGTAGTAGTCGTGAGGTCTAGATGATATCCCAATTGGTTAGTTTTACCCAAAATGTTAAAAATATTGTTAGGGTTTTGTTTCATTTCAGCCTAAAATTCGACCTTTGAATTTTGGTATGATGTTGCCAAAGTTTAACGTATGCGATTTTTCCTTGGTAAGGAAATACAAAAAAGTTATAGAACTCCCTTGGGTCTGCTGACTTACGTCGCATAACGCCTTTTCGGTGATGGGTTCCCTTTCTTGGTACATTTAGCAGCAGCGCTTTTTAACTTGAGCTTGGTGCGGTTGCGTTACCCCAAAACAATGGCTGCGGCTTAGCTCAGCTAACCTTGGATATGCAAAGCAAAAGCTTGGCTTAGTCCGGTTGAGTCTTGCTTTCGCTTAGATAACGTTTGATTTAGCTATATTGGCGACCATGTCTCAAAGCCGTTCGGTTGCGTGCAACGGTCAAAAAAGGAGGCCGGGCAAAAGCGGCGTTCGTCGTGGCAAAAGCGGAGTTCATTCACAGCAAACCACCGTGCCTTCCCTGTGTATCCCTCTTCACGGGGTGCGTGACGAGTCACTTTGCCCGAAACAACTCAACGCCGCACGCATGAGAGGCTCCGGGTTTGGTCAGCAGCTGGTCGCGGCCACCGCCGCAGAGCGACTTAAAATGGAGCCTTGTGCGCAGCGCCGACAGCGGGCCAGGGGAATGGATGCGTTTCGAGGCATGTGTCGCCGGGGGTGTGTCTCCATCAAAAGAGTGACCTTGCGCATCCTCCGAGAAGTCGCTGGACGAAAGCAGGAAAGCTTTCTTTTAATACCTAGAAAAAAGACGCACGTTGTGCGCACAGGCGAGGAGGGAGAGCGGGAAAGCAGGGCACGTCATCAAAGAACGGGGTTCACGCGCTAGCCCCCCGGTGTAGATTCCCAGCAGCACTGAATTCTATGTGGGGGCGTGAGAGCTTCGAGGTTTTTATAGCCAGCCTCGGAGGCCGGCTTAACTCTACTCGCGGAACGTGTGGCATAAAAGAAGTTGGACGGGAGCAACAAGAGACGTAGCGGCGCTCTGCCTGCGGGTGTGCGTGCGATCAATGAACTTCGAGCAACGTGCATTAGTAGTACGGAGCTGGAGAAACAACCTAGCCGTGGTCGACCTACCTACAGCCAGTGCGTACAGCCTACAGCCAGAGCCTACAGCAGCTGCGCCACTGTGGAAGGCGGCAAAAAATACCAGCTTGAATAAAAACAAAACGATCAACAAAGTAAAAGGAGAACAAGAAACAAAACTAGAATTGACAAATAAATACAAATAGAAAAAAGAGCGCAAAAAAGGTAAAAAACGTGCAGCGATTTTTATTTATTCTTTTCTTCGATTCATGTTATAAATTCCGAAGTTAAGCTCACGAGCCCGTGTAGTCTTCCTATACGCCTCGAGTGCTGAAATCCCCTAGCTGCCTGTTTCGAAAGCAGTCGCGGAAGTTTCCGGCCCGCTCACCACTGACGCCGTTGGTTTTGCGGCACGTTCGCGACTGATATTTGCCGTTTATATGCATTATATTACGTATTTATGTGAAGTAGTCACTCTGTTTGCAAGTTTGGGGTAGTTACGAGAGTGCAAATGCTTCGAAAGTGATCCTATTGTCAAACATTCGGTCCGCATAAGGACAAGGTGCGTGTGACAGGGCGCCGTCACGACACCGGCCTATGACTTGGAGCCGATTGGATTTCCAATGCCCTGAAATTTACCAGCAGTATCTTCGTAGGTAGCGTTCGTTCAGATGGCCATGCTACGGCAATAAACAACGATGTAAATCGGTTTCGTGTGCTTACAAAATCTAGCGGAGACCTCAAGCCTGTGAGCACGCCATTTACTTTTCATATCCCATATATTGATCCCTTACCTCAACAAGCCAAGGTGGGAAAAAGTTCACGGTCCGTCCACGCAATAAGTGCGACGGATAATTCAAAATTACATGTGGGAGTCACCATAAAGAACCGAAGGCTGGGTCGTCTCGTTGCGAGGTGAGCCCTAACAAACAGTCACCTGCTACTTATACACTCCGCTTATATCCGCGTCCGCGACTAAACGCTTGTTTGAAACATGGCCATATGAAACAGGGAGCCTGCAGAGTCTAGTACAAAAGGGAAATTAGAGGGCCTTATGAGATAGCACACTCTTCCAACGACACCTTTTACCTCTTGCGAACTTACTGCATACATCAAAAAATGTGTCCGCCGAGTGATCAGCTGTTCGTTAAAGTCGAAAAACAAATTAAAAAGTCACCGCGAAGCTTTTGTGTGTGATTATAAAACAGTCATTCCTTGATTTCGGCCCGATTTGTACACAGCGATAGTTAATGCATCCTACTTACGTCTTCGCAAATATCGGCGCATTTCGTATGTAGTCGGTCTAGATAGTCCTACCTTGCTTAAAAGGACAACGCCTGTAGCATTTCGGAAACTGCACTTATTTCTTTCATTCCCGTGCAAGCAATTATATTGCTGCTGGACTTAGCAGACGTTTTATGTTGCTGTGGTTTCATTACCTCTCCTTGGTCCTTGCTATCAGGCGGGAGTGCGTTCATATTTAACGACTCACAGTCTTCGTATATACTGAACATGTACGTGTGGCCTCTATTTCCATAAAAGGTAAGAGTTATTGTCAGGTAATGTTTTTATATTTTTATGCGACATGTTTATTCGAAACGAACCCGCCTTCCTTTTCCGCGCTGCAAAAACAACACCAGCCTCTCACTATGCCAGTAGCAGGTCTAAGCGAGGCGACAATAAAATTCACTTGTGCCTGACATATTCGGAGGTGACAGTGGTGATATGCTGCGGCCGTCGCCGATGCCCGTAAGAGCGGCGAAGAAGCGCGTAGTACGGCGTACCTGGATAGCTCTTGTTGGCGTTCCAGCACTCTACCAGGACGCACCAGTTTTTTCGAAGTGCCTTAAACTTACCATTTGCTTACAGAAGTCACCATCACAAGTTTTGTAGGGCGACAAAAGGCAAAAAGAAGCAAAAAGAGAACCGTAACCCTGCATGAGCCGCTATCAGCAGCTCATCGGTCATCCCGCAAGGGCCTCGGAGAAGCGGTGGCAGGCGGGACAGTGATCGCTAAGCTTGACGCGTATAGCAAACTATTCGTTTCCTCGCCCTTACTTATCAAACGTAATAAAAATGGATTTAGGAAGCAATTTAAAATATATGCCTATACAGTAAAAGTATCGCAAATATTTTGCTCAATTCAACATTAGAGGCCATAATAAAAGCAAGTCGTTGTGTTACCCAGGCAAATGTTTATTAAAACGATTTGAAGAGTGTCTTTATTGTCAGCCGTGATCAGCGTGGCCTAGATTATTTGCTTATAGAAATTTTATATTGTGTATTGTTCACATATTTACCTGTGTCCGTTTACTTTAGCAATTTTTGTCTCACCCCGCCGCGGTGGCTCAGTGGCTAAGGCGTTGCGCTGCTGAGCACGAGGTCGCGGGTTCGATTCCCGGCCGCGGCGGCCGCTTTTCTGATGGAGGCGAAAAGCAAAAACGCCCGTGTGTACGATATTTCGGCGCACGTTAAAGATCCCCAGGTGGCCAAAATTAATCCGGAGCCCTCCACTACGGCGCGCCTCATCGCCTGCGTTGCGTCGGCGCGTTAAACCCTACAATCAATCAATCAATTTTTGTCTCGAACGAATTGAAATATAAACTTCGCTCTCCATTACGGGGTGTCAATGCATTGTACATTTTGAATGAATTACTGTGCCAGTAAAAAAAATTAGGTTTTCTCTTAGCTGACCTAAAATTAGCGCACGATTTGTGGAATGTAAGCAGTTTTTGTCCTTCATCAAAAAAAATGAGGCCTATTACTGCGCCAGCGCACTCATGTGCCAGGTGAAAGAAAAACTACTAAAAGTGGCCTAAAGAAAACAAACGCTTTCATGGTCAGATGAAATGGAGCCCCGATATCCCTCTTTTATTCTGCTCAGAGATAATGAGACCCCTACAACCCAAATTGCTTCTCGCCCGGAATAGTCTTTATCTGGTTATGAGGAATACACGAGATAACTTCGCTTATTATGTATTTTTCGTCCGAGAGTCGGCGTTACAGGGGCTCTTGTGTACTAGAACAAAATTATTCCCTTCTTAAAAAGGTACGCCAGCTTGTTACCCCTCACTCTGCAGGACATAAAAAAATGCACATAGATGTGAAAAAGGCGTTCGTTCTTTAAAGCAATTTAGCTACGCGTGGCTACAAATAGCAAATAAAAAAAACACTAAAGGCCACACTGTTTCAGCAAGCCCTCTTCATGAAAGTATCCCGATAACAAGCAAAAGGTGCTACTTTGTCCGGCATTAGTGGTCTAACATTCTTAGCAGCAGTACGCCATACAAACATGAAATCCCATCCCTGGAGATAACCCTGCAATCTAAACGTGTTCTGTAGGATATACTGTGGAAGTGAATGACTAATAATTTTCTTCATTCTCTGGCACTTATCTTGAGCCCATCTTAAAGTCTGCCGTTTCGCGCCTTAACACAGCTAAACGTGCAAAGTGGTAGCGCTATTAAAGTGGCCTTCTGATTGCATGTAATGAAGCCACGAAACACCAGGGAAAGATTTATTGCCATCTTTGTAGAGGTGCAAAACTTCCAAAAGGTGTAGTGCTAAACCTAAGCTGCAGAATAATTTAACCAACCTGTATATATGGGGCCTTATTCTCCACTGGACAAATTGCCGGCAATTCGCCCATATTTTTTGCGTAACTACGACGTAAGCAATCAGTGACGTGCTGCACCTATAGCTATGACGACATGCAGTGTAATTTGACGAGTCACTCATAAAGATCGCTACGAAGGTATCAAATATTGTGCAAGAAAGGTATAAAAACACTTGGCGTGTACTATAAACATTAATGCGGTAGCTGAGGCTGAGAAGAAAAACAAACTTCTGGCGGTGAAATTTGGCGTCAACACCACAAGGCGATCGAATAACGTTGATCCAAAAGCGAGCGAAAGGCGGATGTCGAGCTAAAGAACATCACACAATTTTTCCCCCTTTCTATTTATTTTTTTTAATCGCTTTTAGTAACATAGCTGGGCTCTCTGCTTCAATGCAATATTTGTTGCGTATCGCCTTCCCTGCCGCCACCGCCGCCACGCCATGGTCTACTGCTATGTTACAAGTTTATGGCGTGATCACAGAAAAAGACGCCCGCAACCGTCACTTCTATGACACATAAGAGCAGCGAAGCGCTACGCCTGATAACCACGGAGCGCACCGATGTCGCCGATTCACTCATTCGTCAAGCTCGACTTCAATCAACGCTGTAATGAACCAAATAGTGACTTTTCTTTGTTACTTTTCTCTTAGTTCGATCATGTGACCCAACAGCTTAGTAGGACGAGTATGGACAAATGCTATGCATTTTGTTCTCTTTGTCATGGAGAGGCTTGTACTGCCCTCTTATGTTGCGGTTACGCCAAAAAAATAATTTTTATTTTATTGCCAAACATAAACGCAAAATACTGCGCGTTATTTGTATGCTCCATGATCGCTGACTTTGAAGGAGTTGAAACTATAATTTGTTTTTATAGGAAGCATGCCTGAAACAGCGCGCATGCGAAACTGCGCCTGCTGCAAATTGCCGCACATTTCGTGGCGCCGTAAGCCGGGGCAATTTTTTGCCGTATTTTGCTTGTATTTTGCGACAACAGCCGCCATTTTTAAGCTCTTACGTAGCATTACGTCACTTTTACGGAGGGTGTAGTTGCCAATGCATGATGTAATAGTTCCCGCCAACTCTTTAAATTACGTTACGCCTTCTCAGCCAATCACAGAGGGGGTGTGTATTACAAGCAGTATTGTTGTTGAATAGCAACGACAGCCTTACGTGGTCATGTCCGCTGCATTTAGCTTAATTTTACATTGCCGGCAAAGAATTACGCGCCTTTTGTAACGAGAAATAAGGGAAACTGTAGAACTGATGCCGTAAACGACATGAAACGTCAGAATGACGGCAGCACACACAACTGCTTTGTCAACCGGAAGCACGTGATCAAAATTGAAAGCCAATCAGAAAAGACTTCCGGCCAATTGCCAGAATTGCCGGCAAACTGTGCAGTCGAGAATAGGGCCATGATCAACAGACCCGATGGGAAGTAATGTTGCCAACAACGTTTCTCAGTATAGGTGATCCTTTTCAATGCGTCATTTACAAAAAAGGCCGCCTTAAAAACGCATGTTTTGCTGATATTTCCCACTCATCTCTAAAAATCTAGATTATTGATCAAATATATTTTCAAACTATATTTCAAACTTAGGCAGCTGGATCAGATGCAACAAACCGCATTTTTATGTTGTATATTTTAACAACGCTATGGCTTCCGAAACTGTCCATGTATTTTCTACCGGAAGCCGGCAGTGCTGAATCCTGCTAAGGCGGTTCTTAAAGGCTTGCCGTTTGGCCGCTGCGCTGTTCTTAGCTTTGCCGCTGTTCTTAATGAGGGCCGCTGAGCCTGCCTTTTTGTCGCCGGTTCTATCATTGCTGTGCTCTTTTCTCGCATGATGTTTTGTGGACTGCCGTTTTGACATTGCGCTGTTATGTCAATTCATTTTTTATGCCACGTGCTGTTTTGTCCTAGCTTCGTAATATATCTTTCTTGTACAGTTGAAACGGTCATCCTGCGTCCTATACGCATCCGTTTCAGCGATCTTACCTTTGAAGTCGAGTAATGTCATTTTAGATGCAAAGATCTTTTCTGAAGCCATTTTTCAGCCACGCTTCAAGAGTTTTACCTGGTGGTTATTTTCAAGCCCCTGGTTATTTCCAAATTATGCAGCGAACGTGGCCTTGCTCAGCGCATTGAACACTACGATCTCGTGTACACAACAAAGGCGAGAGTATGATCAGCGTCGTTTTCTTGATTTTCTAGAAGACCAGACTGCCAAGTCATGGAAACTGTTCGCACGGAGGCAAAAATATTCGATTGAAAAAATATCGATGTCTTCGCAGCGTCAGTGATGGTCGAGTAGGAGAACGCTCTTCTCGTAATCGGTAGGTAACGGGTTCGAATCCTATGCTGTCGAATATCCACCGGTTTCTTGAAAGGGTGCAAGCGTCCCAGTACCCTAGCTCATTCGACGTGAGAATAAACGCCCGGAGCCGACCACAAGTATAGCCATGGGAGGCAATGTGGGAGATCAGGGCGCGGTCAGGGATCGCTGAGCACCCATCAATCAAAGGGGTTCCAGCGGCCGCTGTATCTCTTTCGGCGCGGGATAAAGGTCTTGGAAAACCTACACCACTGCAGAGACCGTGGGTTTCTTGCGCTCCCCGACCTGAGCCGGTAGCCACCCACCAGAATAAAAATGGGTACAGGCACCTCCCATACGGGCAATCCGGGAAACCGTAGCACCACGTCGGCCCATATCTAAAAGAATTAGAACGTGGTAGGTACTTTATTTCAGCTGGCACCAACTAGTAATAAAATTGGTACAACCACTCTCTGAACAGGTGCTCTAGTGCTCTGAAAGTTACCCGACGTTGTCAGGAAATGCCCCGGTGTGAGGTCCTCACTTTTAATGGATTGCGATCGTCGACTTGCACAATACGTATCGTAAGGGGAGGTATCAGGTTCAAATCCTGGGCCAACGGACACCCACCGGTTTCTTTAAAGGTTGCAAGTACTTGCCCCCTTAGCGTAGCTTGTCTCGACGATGGAACAAACATTTCCAGCTTGACAACAAGCAGCCATGGGAGACAATGTGATAGGTGCCTCGAACTTCTTCGGGCGGTGTCGGTGACCGCTCGGCCCCCAACCTGTTCAAAGGGTATAATCGCCTCTTGTGCGAGATGGGGATGAAGGATGTGGACACGTATTATCACTGCAGAATTCATGCAGGCTCCTCTGGAGCCGCTGGTCATTCACCAAATTAAACACGTGCTCATGCTCCACTCATTCTAGGGATCCACTGTACCGGCAACCGTAACATCACGTCAGATTGTGCCATGGGGTACGAGAAAGCGGTAGGTACTTCGGTACGACTGAGCACCAACCAGTAAAACTGATAGAAGCGGCCTCTGAACAGGGATCTCGGGGTTGGGAAGTTAGACGACTTTCTCGGGAAATGCATGTTTAATGGGGTCGCAACTGTTTCCGACAGCGATAATCAAGTGCTGAATCACTGGTCTCGTAGGCGGGAGGTAACAGGTTCAAGTTTTGGGCCGCCGGGTACCTACCGGTTTCTTTAAACGGTACAGGCATCAAGGGTACAAGGGTACAAGTGATGATAGTTGAATGCGAAACTTTGTCGGGAGAGATTCTGTGGTTAGCTAATCCCACAATACGAATGTAACGAACGAGGACCAGCGTCTGGCTTCCGATACGGTGATGGAGTCGATTAGCGAGGCAGTCCGCCCTCCGATCCTCCTTTTCCTCTTCTCCCTCCTATCGCCCCCTGCCTGCGATTCTTTATTTCTCAACAACACACACTCCCGCCGCCGCCAAGTTGGTTGGGAGCTAGCTGGCAGCAGCACGGGAAGTGGAGAAGTCCGGGCCTCACTACGACCAGTTGTTCGACTTCCGGCGGTGCATAATTCCACAGTAGCAATGCTTGTAGGTTGGATGGGGAATTCAGTGGAGCATTTGGCTGGATGCCTCGATGCCATCGATCTCGGTACATATCTATAGCCAGCGTCATGGGCAACAAGTTTTTGCTGGGTTCCTGGATCAAAGTGACTTAGGGTCTAAAAGTGAATATCGCGAATGTTCCTATGGTCACCCGGGAAGAGAAACCATGCTCCAGGTTTTCGACCACAAGGCAGCCACCGGGATCGAATGGGAACAGCCGA
This sequence comes from Haemaphysalis longicornis, assembly GCA_013339765.2. Classification (NCBI taxonomy): domain Eukaryota; kingdom Metazoa; phylum Arthropoda; class Arachnida; order Ixodida; family Ixodidae; genus Haemaphysalis; species Haemaphysalis longicornis. The sequence goes on along the minus strand of JABSTR010002460.1, from coordinate 10,567 downwards.
TGCGGATGGTCAAATTTGCGGAGAGCGTCAGGCGAGTGATATGGCATTCCGTCACGTCCCCGTCTGATACTTCTTCCATGGAGAAATATGTGTGTTCCATCGGCGTGTCAGTTTTCTTTGCGAACCATCGGATTTCGCTCTCGCTCGACTCAACATGGTACAGTCGAACCTCGTTATATCGAACACGGGTATATCGAATTATTGCCTATATCGAACCATTGTCAGTTTTTTAAAAGAATTACATGCATTTTTAATTTTCTGTATCGAACTCGGTCGGTTAAGAAATGGATATATCGAACTCAGCGCCGGCCGAAAGCGCGCGCTCCGGAGACAGGCGGCAGGCTTTCCCGCAACGCAGGGGAGAATAGCGGTGGCGCAGCAGGCGTTTGCGACTCAAACGCATGCCTGAGGCGCCGGTAGCGCCATTCAGGCTAGGCGGCATACGCAGTTGGCTGACTCAGGCTCAGCCGGTTCACCAGTTGGTTCAGTCGTTGTTCATCAGCTTCAGTCATCGTCTTGTCTTGTTTCAGTCGATAAGCTCAAGCCTCAACGCCTTAACGAACTCTTCAGCGTCGGGCGTGGTTTTTTAAACTATCGGACACTGTTCGCGCAGTTACGTGACAGTGTTTGCAAGGCGCTGTGTCAGCCGCGTGCGGCGTGGTGATGGCCGCTGTGGCCGCTGTGGAACTTTTACGCCGCTACTTCGGCGGAATGGAAGGTAGTGGTCTCGCGTTCGTGGACTCTTTGGAAACCATGGAGCAGGCTGTGGTACGACATGCAGTCAACTCGAAGAAACAGTCAACGCTGCTGCAGTTTTTTTCCCCTGGGAATAAATAGTTCACTTTAACGCTTCATGTGAGTAGTCATTCTTGTCGTTGCCTTTTTAGTGATTGAATCGCGCTGCATTTTGACGCGTTTTTGATAAAATTTTATATATCGAATTTCGGTTATATCGAACTATTTCACGGTTCGCGCACTGTTCGATATAACGAGGTTTGACTGTACAAAGACTCGTACACAATCGAGTTGCGCTTGCTGAAGAAGGGGTCGTCACCACAGAAGCTTCTGTTCTGCTTCGCCACGAAGATACCTCCCCACCAGGCCTTGACGAGCGTGGCCGAAGCTCGCTTCCGGCGTCGAAGCTCGCTCATAGAGCGTCGGAGGAGCAGGCGCTTCGTTTTCCCCTGACGCGAGTCCATCTTCTGCACGAACGGCGTCTTTGTTGCTGAACCCAATGAAAACATTTTTGACTCGAAACCGGGTAGCTGAACTGCTGGCGAAAAGAGAGATGCGTCGCCGACGTAAGGGTCGCAACAGGAAAACTCGGAGGTCTCCAAAGCAAGAGTCGCATCATCGAATCTAGGGCCATGGCAGAACGGGTCCGACGTCTCCGTAGCGGTAGTCAGGTCGTGAATGCGAGGGTTGCGGAAGGTCTGTAGTGACGTCTCCGACGTGATAGCTGTGTCGGCGACGCCAGCGCTGCGGCAAGGCCGGTCAGAAATCTCGGAAACGATAGTCGCGTCAGTGACAGTGAGGTCTCGGCAGGGTCCCTGAAATTTCTCCACGACGGCAATCACGGCATCACCAGGGTTGGCAATCACGGCAATCACGGCATCACCAGAGCCGCTTTACCGGGCTGAGCCCCTCGGGGTCTTGCTTGGCGTCCTGAAAGGCTGCAGCACCTCCGTCGTCGTTGTTCTCTACCCGTGCAACATTCATTGCCCGAGCAGGCGGCATGTGACCCGTGAAAATAGTGGACACTTTCGGCCGCGCCTCCTCGGGAGGCGAGCAGAGGGTCGAAGTCGCGTTGCAGGTAAAAAACAGGGCTGCCCTAGGTTGCGGGACGGGGCTTGCGGACAAGTCTTGGCTCGCGGAAAAGCGTACGCGCGTTCGCAGGGCGCAGATCCGTTCATCGTAGTCGATCGCGTTCAAAATGTCCGCTTCGAATTTGTCATCCATCAGGTTCGCTTGAATTTCGGCGTCGAGCTGGTGAAGGCTCCCCTGGTCATGAAAGATGAGGTCGAGTACATTTCGCCTATCAAGGGCCGTTGCTGCCTGACTCCGAAGCAAGGCGTCGAGGACTGTCATGGTCCCGGAGATGGTCGCTCGCAGGACATCTCGGCGAATACGAAGTGCGTCAATGGCATTAGTCGATGAAGCACGACGCTGGGGTTTCGAATACCATGGGGACAAGGGCGGGCTTGGGCACGAGCCGAAAGGGGCGGCGGCCGAGGGCAAGGCTTCCAGGATGAAGCAGTACGAAGGTATCCAAGCCTCACGTGCCTCGGAGCTGCTGCGCCGTCGAACGTAGATCCGCTCATGCGCCGGTTCCCGGGTTTCACGGCACCAGAAAATGTGTAACGAAAGGGGACCAGCGTCTGGCTTCCGATACGGTTATGGAGTCGATTAGCGAGGCAGTCCGCCCTCCGATCCTTCTTTTCCTCTTCTCCTCCTATCGCCCCCTGCCTGCGCTTCTTTATTTCTCAACCACGGGTATGGGCTACTCTGGAGGTACGCACCACTTTTCTAGAATACGCACCGCAACCCTCGAGTCTGCACTCCGTGGGCCTGACGTTTGGGTGTGGTTTGAACGGCGTGAATGGTACCTGCTGCTTGTCTGTTGCTTCGACCATTTCGAAATGAATTAATCGCATAGGCGCCGGCTTCTTAACGCGAGGTCCGTACGTTCGATTTTGGCTATCAGGAGCATTTGTTTTTCACTTCGAAAGCTGGGGTCAGCTACCCCAGGAAGAAATCGTCTGGATAACCGGACACACATTCCTTGCCGGTAATAAGGCGGCCCATGCCGCTGCCCGCACACATGTACACTGGGCCCATATCTACGAGGGACGAAGAGCGCCTGGTGCTCCCAAAACAGAACCTCTCCTAAATTATGGAGGTATTCTGGCCCACTATCGCCAAAGCAGAACAATATTACCGGCACTACACCCCGGGTTATCGAGTCAAGAAGCCACCAGCCTCCCAAGAATAAAGACAAACTCCTATCCTCATCGCAACCTCCTTCATGCCATCTTCCCCAGCATATACCCGGCCACCTGTAATTTCTGTGCCTTACCCGCCACCCCATACCAGCAAGTATGGGAGTGCGGAAAAACCCGAGGCCGACCCCCAGCCCTTCCGTCTCTTACAAGCAGTGGGTGGCCTGTCTGAAAACTCCGAACCCTGGGACCCAGCGAATACCAGTGAAGAGGGCCTGGGCTGCCAGCCAAGGCCAGGGCATGTCGAAATAGGGCTTCCCCCCACTGGGTGCATGGAATAAATATTTATTCCTCTCGTCCCCAGATGATCATTGCCATCATCAAAGGAGATTGGCTCACGACGGCTTCAGTGAGGAGACTGAAACTTGACTTTAAAAAGCGTCATCTTCTTGTGTGCTGTGATATCCTCATACGCATCGGAGCAGTTCGGACCTTAACCGCGGAGGTTTCTTTTTCATTTCCAAAGTTGATTGCTAAAGAACAATGTGCCGATTTTTTTTTCCACTAACCCATCACCTAGAAATAACCGAGCTTGCTACCTCTAGTACACTGAGAAGCATAAGGAATTTCATTCCCCTAAGTGTTCATTTCGAACGGAATGACGGAATGAAAGTTAGTGACCCGAAACGGCCAGCTCATACCTAAAAGTCTACGCTGCAGCAGATGTTTTGCAATATTACGGCGAGGGCGCAACAAGAAGTATAACATAATGGTGTACCGTGTAATGGGAAGGTGTAGTATTCTGGTCCATCACGAACACTTACGTTTCACTTATCCAAGTCGCCACCGTAGTCCGAAATAACTGTGTGATATTACGCCACCACTTACAAGTTTTCCGATTCTTATCTCTGACAAATACAAATTTCCGCGATATGCCTTACATTACCAGAACACCTAGCGATATTTCAGAATCCTTGAAACCCTATTTAAGTTTTTTAACCCTACACAAATAATCCGGATGCAGCAACTATGGTGCACCTCACAGCCAACGTGTAGCTTCGGTGACTCATATCGCGTTTTTATATATTTAATTATTGTTTATGATACTCACCGTTTCATTGCAGTATTTCCAGGGATGATGGACTCCGTGTGGGAGGGCAGGTTCACCATCCCCCTTCACAGAAAAATCACTAAAAAATACAAAAATGCAAATTACTGATACCAGATGCACCCCCGAACCCTGAGGTCTTATAAAATAAATTGTAAATGAAACGATATTCAATTGGCAAAAAAGGATTACGCGGCACATTGCATTACTTAAACACCGACACGCAATGCCTATGCACGCTGGAGTCCTCAAGGAATTGTTAGCATTAGACGGAAAAAGTAGTAACAATGGAGAATTCAAGCCTGCTTACTAGAAACGTGTTAGCAAGAACCTATTAGCAAGCCTGTAGGCAAGAATAAGGAAGAACGTTGCAAACTCACGCACAAAGGGCAAGAATCCCGGGAACGTATAGGGGTTTTTAAAACATGCAGTCAAATCACTAATGACCCATCTGGCGGCAGGTTGAAGAATGTATCTACGTGCTCCGAATGCTCTATTTAACCCCTGCAGGACAGCCTGGTGTTGTAGTGCAGTGGGTCTGCTTTTGAGTGAAAAGCCCTGGAAAGCAGGTTTAAAGCCCTTGTATTCCGGTATTTTTCTTTTTATTTCTTGTTTCTCCGGGAAAAATAACATTTTCATCAAGTCAAAATAATTTTTTGTGTTACTTTCGCGCTATAAATGCCATAGTGGACGATATTTCTTTTATGTACTTAGTAAGAATATGTATAGGGGGCTAAAAGGGTCATTGCGGCCAGATATAGTCACAAATGAATCCTACAAAGACTAAATGTCTCCGCTGGCTCGGCCCTGACGGACGGGGTAGCAGAACCTGATGGACAAAATCATAGCTAGCACAATGCATTCTGAGGCTCTGCTGATTGCACAGTTTCTTCTCTCGCGACCGATGCCGCTAGCTTAACTTAAGCCAAGCGCTGGTTACCTTATCTGGCCACTCTATACTGGGGTACAAGATAAGAACGGCAACAGAACTAGTCGCTGTGCCTCATCACCGCAGCTGGATGTTACTCGGTGCAGCGCAACTAGTCCGTTACTGAGAACAATTAACAAGGCATGAGCAGTTTCCGCGATTTTGTGTACTTAGCAAGCTTATAAACTATTGCAGCAACAACGAAGAAACTACGTGGGAAAAGGCAGACGATAACACGCATTTAGAGCAATCTTCTCACAAAACGCACGGGGCCGTTGATATGCGATTTCCCTCAGTTTAGCGCAGTGATACCGTAAATCCCAAATCGTCTTCCTCAATTTTTTCCGGGGGTAGGAATCATCGTTTTACCTTCTGTCCTGTTCTTGTTTCCGGCCCTTAGGTAAGTTTCAACTACAGCATGGTGTATCATATCGTGGTATTATTTTTTGTCGGTTTCGGCTTCCTTTGTTGAATATTTTTAACCGTCGTTGCATATTGAGTGTGTTTGGTTAACAGTTTTTTTAACTCGTGCGAATTTTACACTTTAGGTTGATTTTTGCTTTTAATATAAGTCAGAAAAGAGCGGGCGGAGCTAGCAGCGGTAATACTACATATACAGTCTGTCAAAATTTTGTACGCCCAAGCCACTGTGGCCGGATAATGCGCGCTGTAAGGCAGGTTCACTGCGGCTCTCCTATCACCTGCTAGCGGGGCTAAAGAAATCGGCATGAACTTTCGATCTTGCCTGCGTAGTGTGGCTGGCGCGATAAGAGCAGCGCGCGGTCGGTCGGTTTTTAGAGCAGGCACTCCGCGCTGCACTTGTCGCGCCGGACACCTACAGAGGCAAAAGCGGAAGTTCTCCCCCACAGGCAACAGCGGCAGCCACAGCACGCCGCTGGGCGTTGCATCTGCTCCAGCCACGGTAGCCGTCGTCCACAAAATGTTGAGCATAACTATGTTATTTTTTGTGTTTGGGGTATTCGGCCCATTTTAGGTACTTTTGTGCTGTTATTTATTTCACTTGGCTTGAGTTTGTGTGTTTTGGGTGAGGTTCTACTGTGATCAATCTGTTACCAGCTAGCTCAGATGACAGCTGGCTGTGCTCAATCGAAATTTCAGATGCACATCTAGGAATTCGCTACATGGTGTGGTGTTCATTATAATTATTACTTCGCAAACGCAATACGTCTATACCTGTACTGCGCCAATTTCAGGCCATTCCTTGACCGATCTTCCGCATAACTATGTCGAAAGGGGGTGTCTAACGCCTTATCTTTACTTAAAAAGAGCCGTTATTTTTCCTTTTGAGGGTAAATGCCAAAATATTACCCGCAAAAAAATCCACACATAAATGCTAGGAGTGCCTGTCAGCCCGGAGGTCGTGTAAATATTTTATTTCTGTAGAATAGCCGACTAAACGTTGACTCAGTAGCGTCTATCAATGGGTTTAGAAACAGTAATAATGTGCTAGGAATAAACGGAGGCGCACAAAAGCTACGGTCACAAAAAAGTTAAGGCACAAAACCTAGGGCACAAAAAGCGGCGCGCAAAATTATGATGCACAAAACGACTGAAGTTGAGGAGCAGAAAAAATGTAATAGTCTGAGCAACACGCTCGGATTCAATACGTCCTTCTTATGCATTACGTGCTCTCTAATCGCTGAAACCGTCCCATAAATATAACGACAAATGTTGGGTGACGGTGCGTGACGCACTTATGCCTCTTTCATTTCCTCCTAAAGAAATTAGGCTGCAATCTCTCTTGCTGGAGTTTGGCACGTTTATTTGAAAAATTGCTAAAACATTTGCCAGCAGGAGGAAATACTAGTGAAACGTATTTCAAGAACTTCGGCAATACGTTGGCGAGAAACAGAATAGAGGAATAGGCTGCCACTCTGCCCATTGCAAACAATAGCGGCACCCCACCTCCAATGCCATAAATATATGTGTACGTCAGCTGCAATTTCTAACTCGGGGTGCAGCACATCACGGAGCATTTTTGAGCATATGTCACAGCTGAGTCACACCACAGGCAGTATGAAAACGTCCTCATAAGTGCCTCGCGGGTCACAGGTGGGTCACAATATTTAACACCAGAAAAGTATTCTTCTCGACAGTTATACACTTATGCAACAAGATCCGCATCACGGCGTTAAAGTGTGGTGAAGCTATGGCATACGCATACAGATGCTTGCTCGTAGCTTCGCTGCCGCGTAGGAGGAGCACAGGCCGCGATCCACCGCTGACCCACAACGCAGTCAACGTGTTCATGCACTTATCCCCATCAAGCACTCCCGGCCATACGTGACATTATGCAGACAAGGTTACAAGCCTTCAAAGCAGAGCGGCACGCTAAGCCAACGGGTACCATGAGTGCACTAGTGACTGCTCAGTCAAACTCGCAACATCCCGCAAATCTCCCTAGTGACTGCCATGCACTGTACATGCAAGGTAGTATAACTGAAAACGGCCCCTTTTATACTTGATGTCTATACAGACTATTTTCTGGATCTCACACCGCTTCTAGAGACACGAAAAAATTAACTGCGGAGTTACAAAAGCTTTCGCCGCTCAGACTGAGATCCCGCTGCTTTCGTGGTCCACCACAACCTTGTTGATGATTTTTTGTAGCCACCAGCTCGAGAGCTTTGGCAGCGGGCTTTGTTATTTTAATTTTTAAGACCTGTATGTTCACCCAGGCCCGTAACATCCAAAAACTCTTCGATCAAATGCGGAACGATCTGCGAACTTACTAATTAAATTAGATCCACCTACATCCCGTATAGTTGGAGGGGCAGTCCCGGATTGCACGCAGAATAAAAAACCTAAATACTGGCGTAATGGAAGAGGACGTCAAAAGTGTCCTACAGGACCACGTACCCAGCTGGGGCCCCCATTTAAATGCAGTCACTAATAACCTGATGACGATCTTAAGCGCTCAATGGGTACTCAATCTAAGCAGTGGGGTAAAGCAAAATTATCTTTACCAACAAAACTTTGCTTACCGCACTGAACACTACACGGTTGCACTGCCACGACAAATGTTAGGCTTACGCCCTAAGTTTTATAAGCATGAAATATTGCTGCAATCCTCTTAATGATTACTCCTGGCAATAACTCGAGTTTATTACACAGCACTGGTTGCGATGCGATGAGGTTTTTCAACTCTCTGTAAAGAAATAAAATAAATTCAAGAAGCGCTAGCAAATGACAACAAAGCTTTAAAGAAAGACAACGCGCACTAGGGCAAAATGTTTCCAGATTAGGACCAGTACTCCCGAAAAAGCAACATTAAGATTAAGGTCAAACATTGCAAGCAAAACGAGGACTGCGATTCCACCTTGAAAAATATCGCAGACAAGATTGGGTGTCAGTGTGTCCTGCAGACATTGACGTGATCCACCGAGTGCCAGCCAAGACGACAGAATAACAGCACGATTTTGCTGAAGAACAAAGAATGCTGACTTCATCCACAAAGCTACAAAGCCTAGGTTGACCACAGCCGACCTTTACATCCCACAGACTCTAGGCGCTCCAGTGTTCATCAATGGGCCGCAGGGGCACCTTGTGTATCAAGGGGACGGTAGTGGCGACACCGCGGAGCCCATGTGGGTTGGACCCACCCATGCCACAGGCTGTGCGTGGGTTGGCCGTGTCAGAGGAAAACGGCATCCTTGTGGTTGAGCCAAAGCCAAGGTAGTTGTAGACCTTCATAAACCCCTGACAGTGGCCACTTTGGCCACCGTTTCTCGCAGACGGTACGCCCAGTGTGACCCGCCCTGGGGGTAATGAGCCCGTTAACTTTTCCTGTCCTCGTCTTGCTCCTTTCTGTTTCCTATTTTCTTTACTAACCCTGTCATGTCATCTCCTTCCTACCTTATTCCACATTTTTCCACGCGGCTTCTTTTAACTTTGTGCAAAGATGTCAGTCTTGAGTCCCAGCATAAGGTTATAGTGGCAAGCTACGGTTAACGAGTGCGGCACAGTCATCTCCCCTTGTTTGGCACGGTGGTGGGCGACCGTCCTTGGCACCAAATTGACTCGACATTTTATGGCTAAAGTTTCTACACCACCCAGAAAACCTGATGGGCCTCCTAAACAGGCTCGCACCGAACCACTGCGAATAGAACCACCCCAGGCAACATTCAGCAAGTACCTACTTGTACACTCAACGGATGACAAATCAACAATCACCGACCTGTGAGTGTTCTTTATTGCCAAGTGCATTGAAAACATTGTTAGAAAAGATCACAATGCCGAGAAGATGCCCTGTGGGGACCTACTTTTTGAGGTAATGCGAAAAAATTACACCATCTTCCCGTGGGGAACCATGAGGAGGACGCGAATCATCTTGGGGGTTCTGTGTAGGTTCGATTTTGTTGCCGTTATGTTGGTTCATTTATCAGAGCACGAATGGGAACGTAGTGTAAACCCCCATGTATAGTCAGAGAAATGTAGAAAAATTTACAGACAGCGAAGAGACCGACACCGTCGTTACCTGATCGAACACCTCCTGGTTTTCGTCTTTCTTTATTGCGTGCTCACGCTCCTACCCCGCTGACCGCCCTCTCCGTCCTCTTCTCTGGTTGAGCTGCAAGGCGCGTGGTGCTTCCCGCCACCGCTTTCCCACGGGAATTTCAACATCCTCCTCTACAGTTTTCAGTTCGTCGTTTTCGTCGACGTTCGGCTTCACGTGCCTTCGTTGTATCAGTAGCTTCTTGACGTAGTTGGAATGAGTCAGTAACATAGGGTGCGTTCATAGCACTTACTCCTGTCCAGGTTTTGTAGCGCAGTGGAAAGAGCGCCACGTACCTCCCGTTGCTGCCTGATAGTCGTGGGATCGAAACCGGGCGCCGCTAACTATTTCTGTTTTATAGTGTAGGGGAAGAGGTGCAGACGCACGACGACGGAGGGTCGAAGAAGAGATGGTTTGCATCTAAAACCAAAGCTACAGCCTTCTGAAGCAAGAAAAAAAAATTACGGCCATCTTCTAGCGAGGAAACCCTGATGTGATGCGACGCATCGGGGGGTTCAATTGGTCGTAACGTTGGCTTGAGCGTTTGCGCTGACGCTGGTATTGGATTGTGTCAGCCCACTCGCTGAAGGGACCATCGCTTCCATCACGTCTTCATCGGAAGAATCAAGTCAAGCACGGAGTCATCAAGCAAAGTCACGCGGAGTCGAACGAGAGCGAGCGCTGACTGAACCGCCGCAGCGCTCTACCCGCTTTATATTCACAGCGCCTGAAGGATAGGAGACAGCGGAGGAGAGTCGCGCATGCGCGCACTTGCGCGACGGGAGCGGAGCGAAGCGAGCGAAGCGCTTGTTTATGAAAATGAGACGGAGTGAGAGTGTTGCGCACAGCTGTCGGATAAAAGAGCGGAGGAGTGTCGCGCATGCGCAGGTGGCGTGCGGATGCCGCCGCCGCCGACGCCGACGCGGGAGGGACATGCCTCAGGGCAAGAGATGCCTCGCATCTAAAAAAATGGCAACTTGGCCGTCACCGTTACACCGCATCGCACTCTAAACACTGTCCAAGGTGTCACTTCTGACAAAGAACTACTACATGAGACAGACGATGATCTCCTTGAA